>KK502431.1:1051759-1076738 GCA_000688735.1 Glossina austeni | reverse complement strand
ATAGCATGTATATAGTATATATACTATATATATATACTATATATATATGTATAGAGCATATATATTATATATGTATATATGTATAGAGCATATATATTATATATTTCAATTTTCAATATACGAGGTGTGAGAGAGAAAAATGTAGAAAGGGTCACTCTAACATTAAAATAAAATAAAAAGAAACTTATCATCATATATATATATATATATACTTCTTCGAACTGACTTTAAGTATTGCTTTGCAACAACGCGTTACGATTCCTCTTTTTCTTACCTTTAAGATCAAATGTGTTTCAAGATTATCCATTACATTATTTTCCGATCCGATCCGATTTTCCGGTTTTCCGATTTTCCGGTTTTCCGATTTTCCGGTTCAATTCTCTAGGCATCAAAGATAGACATTTTGTGTTACTTTCTTCCTCTTAGCCTGCATTGAATGTATCGTCGTCCTTCAATCAAACAATAAAAATAAGAGATATAAAGTTAAGAAATCCATTATTATGACAGCCGATGTCTTCAGCATTAATTCGCACTCTGCACACACGGGCTGGTTACAAGGGCCGAACAAAGCGTTTTTATCTATTCAGTGCGGACAGAATATTGTCCTCGCTCACACAAAGCTCAGTTGCTTACTATTTGCCATGCCCCCCCCCCCTGTCCCCCCTTTCACTTTATTTACCCGGACCACTGCTCTTTAAACTATCTCTTATCAGAAGCGCATAAATACACTAATAAGTTCTCGTGAGTCCACGACATTGCGACATAAAAGTCAATGAACGCGTTGATAATTTGGCAAACTTAGCTGCTGGCAACCCAGATCGAGTGGATCCTAAATTTACTTTTAGAAATGCATTTGACATTATCAGCAGCTGACGCGAAAAACGACTTTTCTTCTTCTCAATTTCGACCCCATTAAGGATCTCGACCGTCTGATTAGTGGCTGCGTATACAGTATTCTCTACTCATCGTTGGATTTATACTACGAGCCATTTAGAAAAATCGTATTTCGCAAAACACGTCTGTACAGCTCTGAAATGTGGTAAAGATATATTTCGGTCTCAGTCCCATATATCGCCGACGATAAAATTTCGGTGAAGCCAGACTAATATATTTTTTTTTTTTTTTTTGCTTTAAAATGAACATAAAAACCTGGGAAAGAAGTCTGTTAGTGTATTAGAGAAGGGAGACATCAACAAGTAAGAAAATACGGAACAGTTTAGTTCCAATCAACGATTGATTTAATGCGACTGATTTGTAGGGAAGCAATTTCTACGAGTAGGTGGCACGTTCTCGAGCGACCCGAAAGTTCCGACAAACTCATTGATTTTTTTGCGCCTCCACTGAGTGGACTTTTCTATCGCTGACTTTTCTTACGGATCTGTTTCTTATCCTATTTTCAATATCTCGAGCCTCGTCTCTTTAATACTCCGTATTTTGATCACACCATTAACTTGTTATTTTTACTTAACAACAAACAATATAACTTTAGTTTATTAAACTCAATAACTTCATACAATGCCTCTCTATTTCTTATGATCATACTGTCCCTGCTAAACCTTCCAGTTATTCCAGACCATTTGAATACGTGACATGATTTAATTATTTTCCATACTTCTAATAATAAATTCACAACAAACTCTCTTAACTTTATGTTTATAACTCACCCGATATATCACGTTCTTGCCGTGAAATTCAGAAAACATAGCACGACGTTATCGCTTGCTCAGGTACCATCATTTCCTTCGGTCTCTTCGGATTCTTATTCGTAGTTTGTCCGTCCGTCAGGTAACCTTAAACTAATGCTACCGTATATACAATAGTTTTTTCTAAATTTAACCTACGTGTGGAATTAAAATTCTGTCCGTCCGTCAGGTAACCTTAAACTAATGCTACCGTATATACAATAGTTTTTTCTAAATTTAACCTACGTGTGGAATTAAAATTCCGTCCGTCCGTCAGGTAACCTTAAACTGATGCTACCGTATATACAATAGTTTTTTCTAAATTTAACCTACGTGTGGAATTGAAATTAAGAATGATTCTGGTTCTGGTACAAATCTCTTTGTAGCGCTTCGAGAAAACACTTTTTCAATGAGTGAACTTTCTTTCCGACATTCTAGAAGATTCGAAACGTTAATTAAGCCAATAAACATTAAAAAAAAAAACTTTGAAAATATTCCAAAATATTACGATTAAAACTGATTAATAGTTACGCAAAGTGTTTCAAATGGCCGCAGTTTCCAATCTCAAGAGCGGAAAGGTCTTCAATAAAGTCAATATGCTTAGATGCTAGTGCTTTAAGACTTTGGTTTTACAATTTATTTATTTATTATCAGTCGTTAATGGTTTTCCCCAAAATGCTAAATGCTTTTCCTCTAAAACCGCACGCAGCTCTGTAACAACAGGCTAACCATCCTAAGCAAAACACAACAAGACCATATCTGCAAAAGGCCCAGACAATCAAAATGAAGCGATGGCAATACAACATTACTCGTTAAATGACCTTAGGATAGAAAAGAAAAACAATGAATTTTTTGTAATTTCGAAACACCATTAGCGCGGTGCCCCTTGCAAGCTTCTTTCGCTCGCATAAGTGACGAGCCTCTCTTGCAATCTTCTAAAAGCACTTTAGCCGATTTTCAAACGATTCGAACTGCAACGAACAATAAACGCGTAAGAAAGTTGTATTCGGCGGGAGCCGAATCTCACATACTCACCACTATGCTTTTCGCATTCTATTCTCCGAGTTCTTTTATTTGATACCCATACCGCTGGTACTATTAAGAAAAAATTAATCGCGGTGTCTACCATCTTCGGTTTAAAATGAATCCATTTTTAGGCAGAGTGAGAATTCATTCGAGAAGTGCACAAAATAGTTTTAAACATTGTCTTGTTTGCCTTATGACCGATTGGTTTCATTTTTGGACCTAAGGAGTAGATTATTTCGTAAGCTAAATTTCCGAGTAACTTATAAAAATCCAAAAATTTTTGTTAAAAAAAACTTAGTTGCATTCAGTTTACGCTCCACTCTCCCTCCCTCTCCCCTTCTGCTTTGACCAATTTGGACCATTTTCAATACCAACCCCCGTGCAGAAACTTTCCATGTTTCTACCGAATTTGAAGACGATATCTTCATTTTTGCGACCAGGAAAGTGCCACCGACACACACCACACAGACATACAGACGGACAGACATAACGAAATCAACTCAGAATTTCACGCTGATCAAGAATAAATATAATTTATAGGATCTGTGAAGCTCCCTTTTGGGTGTTACATATATTATGAAAAAAAAAAAAGAAAATGACTATACCCCCAGCTTACTGTGGTGGGTATAAACATACGATGATAAGAATGGAAATCTGTATTTGGTTCTTGCGAAGGCGAAGAGTAGCAGTTGGGAAATTCTCTCATCGTTCTTTAATCATTGCTGCTACAACATTAAATACTTTCTTAAGCTCTGGATGCAATCAATATTTTTTTCGGTTCATAAACCTGGCATCGACCCACTTTGCAGAAAAATTATAAACCATTAAATTTCTCTCTTATCCGATCTGACTTCGAGACATTTCGAGACCATTCTCTCAGAAAAAAATTAAGAATCACTCACGCAATGAAGGGGCCCTGAAATATTCCCATTCAAATTTACGATACGACCAGCATATGTTTTCATATAAATCTGTCACTAAAGGGCCTAAAAAAAAAAATTCTCCCTTCTAATGATCCGTTTCGGATATTAAAATAGTCCTTGTTACAACTTGACGAATCCTCGGCATCGTCTTTAAAACAACTAAGATGGTAGGTTGTGGTCAGATCTAGTGTCGTCTGTATGTACGTAGGTGATGCCAACCGTTATCTCTCAGTATTTGGATTTTTTCTTCAATTAGGTTTCTAAAGACGGAATGTCGCAAAAGTAGAAGATTTTCAAAACCCATGACCCAGGTTTAAGAACAAAAGTGCGGAAATTTCTAAGGAAATGGAATCAATTCATTTGCGTCCTTTGATTTTCTTGGCAATAATCACGTCTTTCGTATCTTCGCCGAGAAAAGATTTTTCTGACTTACAAAGCTTGTGGATGAGTCATAACTTTGGGAGATCAGTTGCGACTATGAGATTGTTGATGGTCGTCGTGTGAACAGCATAGATACCGATCTCAAAGGGCTTGATGACAGACCGGTCTAAGAATGTTTATATTGGATTTGCAATTGTTGCCAGGCAAATTGTCAGGCAAAGCGAACATTCTTCTAAGGTAAGCAATAGTGTTGACATATACATGGCCGAAGTAATGTATCGTATGAAGTTTATCCTAATTAAAAGAAAGTTCTTCAACCGAAGACAGTGTGTTATCCAACGCGTATTCGTTGGAGAACGCGAGTCCGAAAATGTTTGATATTTGCATTGAAATTTTTTCCACTAATGAGAATTTTTTTTAAATTCTGGAAAAAATGAATAAATAAATGATTCTTAATTCCCACAGCTGGGGATACGTGGGTGTACTTTGGCCTACGAATATGCACTGACATTAGCCGGAACATCCGTGTTCGATTTTGGAATGGAGTAATTGAAAACGATAACAATACTGTCACACAGCTAGGTAAGCTATTGTTCTTGCGTCCAAGTTATAATTATTGGCGCCGTCGTAATACATATCGCCATCATAATCCTCATCTGACGACATCTGCACAACCTGCGAAAATATGTCGACCTTATTGCCGTTCTTATTATTCGATATACAACATGTGAGGAAAGCTTGTTTAACAATAGGCGGATCTAATTCATTCCATGTCGAAAGCAACGATTCTGCAAAGTCTAAGAGAATAGGCTGACGCATACGACCACGTGTAGTATATATATATATATATGATTGGCGACGCTTAATAGCTTCCTTTATCGGCTGAAGGTTGAAGTAGATTGAATGGAAGGCGATTTTCGTGCGCCACCTGGACAATGCCCGCAAACACATTTCAACCAATCATTTCGTTGTTCGATGTTTAAAAAACCTTTTTTTTTTCAATTTTTACCCAATTATGATATGCATCCTTATTTTTACGGACCAAAATGTGGAAAAAAGTCAAGATGTTATGGTATATAAGTTGATTTTCCTTTCAATCGATCTTCTTAAGATATTTAAGATATTACTGATGATATCATCAAAATGTATGTTCGTCAACTCCACTATTTTGCTACTATTTATAACGACAATCGTTTCTTGATGCGGTGCAACCCTGAGCTTACAGGACCCAGGAAAGTGTTCACTTCCGTGGTAATGGCATTCGTGGAATGGAATGGAATTAAGATTCGTTTTTTCATCTCTAATATCGTTATATCGTCGTCAAGAAGCCCCCGACAGTCGTTCAACATAAAGGATATTGAATATTAGTTCCCTTAGAATACCAGACGTCACAAGACTTTTGGCCCATTCCACAAACGGAAAAGTAGTTTATAATTCAATCTATAATTCCTATTAAGATCTTTTAGTTATGTTCGCAAATCTGTCGAATCAAAGGACTATTTTTTGCCCAATCTCAAGTGTCCTTACATATACATACGGGGATGCGTTTCGTGTATGCTAAATGCATGCGTATACTAAAATTTACTGAAAAGTTGTACTAATTTGTACAAGCATGAGGCAAGAATTTCTTCATAGGCAACTTTGGGACAAACAGTTTGTTCTCCGAATCCCCGAAGGCCATATATATGCTTTTTGTATCACTTAGGCTAGACTGGTTTTGAGTATTAAAAGCCTTCCGAGTCACAGTTCAATGTAGCCACACGCTGCTTATAAACCAAAATGTTCTGTTTACTTACTTAGTTTGAATTTATGCCCGCACTTGCTATAATACAAATAATAGGAGTCATATATTTTAGGTTATTAATTGAAATAGGGCATGAAAATACCATGAACACGTAATTGTAATTTCAATAAACACACAAGCGACTGAACTCAAATCCATCTTTCCGCACACGCTAAGCAATAATGTATAGTGTTTATATGAAAGGAAAAGGTTCTCGAAATGTTATCAAGTTCTTGAAACAGGATGTAGCCTATCTCATGTTGGTAGCAATATCTGCTCCCTCGGCTCTGGCTGGAATTCCTCAACGTTATACTGATTATTCTGATGCTTGACCTTGATTGAAACATTCTATCAATTATTGCGTGGATTAAGAATTTTATTAGGAGATAGAATAAAAAATAATTTACAATTCCGAATATCTTGGAGGCACTCTGTATCGATTATAATGTAGTCCTGATAACGGCGAAGCTTTGAGCTTTGAGTCGTTTTAACTAATCCTTATAGGCAAATTAAAATTAATCACAGCCTAGGCAAGGTTTCCAGGAAAAGTTCCGAATGTTCCGAAAGCTGAAGAGTGATTCGCTCGAAAGTTGACCTATCTACAGCATAAGCAAATGTAGATAGGCATAGTGCACACATCCCTATTGCACAAGAACATAATAATAAAAAAATTTCTTGGGCAGTTGAAGCTTCTTTCTTGAATATGCAATTTAGTAAATAAAATGAAATCAGAACGGAATTCCAAGTCAATTATTTTCCTGTACTCACAATATTGATAGCGTGTATTAAAATTTTTATATTAAATATAACTTTTCCTTAGTTTATTTGCGTAAAAATAAAATTAATCAAATGTCAATTTGAAATGAAGGCGTTAAGTGGAATTACATGATTCCGAAAAGTTTCTCTCTAAATACGTTCGGTAACTGCTCCAATAGAGTAATGGGATCGACAATCACCGCCACCAGCTCATCAGAGCTTAACCAACACAAATGTACAAGATGCTACGACGAAAAAAAGGAAACAAAAAAAAAACATGTATGAAAATTATATTACTTTACGGCCAAATCTTTTATACCCACCGTCTTTATTCTTTAAAAAAAAAAATAAAATAACAATAATAATAATAATTACGATATTTTGTTCCAGAATATACTTTATGGTGGACCTAGAGCTTCCTTCGGGGTGCTTTTATCATTGTATCTTGTATAATCACGGGTAAGAACCAAAACGTCTAATTTGTTTTGGTTTTAAAAAAAGGAATTTTCCCAATTTATTTTGTATTATAAGCACACCCTTTCAATACCAATATGCCTGCAATAACTTTCAATACTTTTACCCAAGGTGACGTTGACTTATTTGGGATCGAAAGAGTGTTTGCCACAGGCGTACACAACGGCGGACGGATAGACATTTTTAAATCGATATGGAATTTTACACCCTTTTAAGAATGCGTACATACCTTATAGGCTTCTCAAAACTTCTTTCAGGGTATTCCTAATGTTTTGGGGCTAAATGAATATAACATTAACCTTCGGCAATGGGTATAAAAAAACTTTTTCAACATGATATCAATGCATAAAACAACCCAACTTAGCAAGTACCTGGAAGGACTTCTGTTGTTTCAAACGTAAAGACATAACTTTTGATTCCTCGTTTGATGATGTCCGGCACTTTTTAAATTTTCCTGCTTTTGAGGGGCTATCCAGATGGCCATCTTCGGTTTCTTGCTGCGTTGAGTACTTTTCCAGCACAAACATCACGGCCTCGCTTTGCATAATCAATATTTCGGGATTTCTCGAATCTAAGCAAATATTGGTAATGCAAGCGTGTTCACTTTGCTTCACAAATTGATTTATAGCTGAGCAAGTGAAACACATTTCCTCGAGATCGTATTCAAAAATTTTACCATCAGCGAAGGCGGCCACTAAGCGTGGCAGCTCAGCATGTAATGCCAAAGCTGTAGTAGCTGCCGCATAACGAGGCAAATTAAGTAGATGTTTAAAATGTTTGCCTTTATATACAAACCACACAGCTATAGAGCGATCATTTCCGGCTATCGCTATATAAGTACCACACATTGATACTGTAAACAATTTAATACCATCTTTAACATGTTTGGTGGTGTCTATAAGTTCAACGAAATCCAGGGGAGGGAGGGAGCTAATCAAATCATCGTCTGTGCTAAGTACAGCAAAAATCATTATCTCATTAGTAGTACGATTAACCAAAAAGAGACGCTTTGAATCGCTTGTAAAACAAATATGTGTTGAGGGAACGAATTGTGGAGGTAAATCTTTAACTCTTCTCAGTTGGCAGGGAGTTTTACCTTTGCTCATTGTGAAACGGAATAATCTGATATTTTCTGATGTTGAATAGCATAACCAATTGCCATTAGGGGAGAGAGCTGCCGAAACAACAGGATCTTCGTTTTTACTTTTTAATTCCAATAATTTTTCTGGATTTTTAGCTAATGCTAACAATTGACATTGCTGGTTCGGCTCCTGAAATTCTGAATCGGAGTTCTCCTTGGGAGAACCTAACCGCCATAATTCCAAATAGTTAGGGTAGCGTAATAAAAGCAAACGTTGGCTGCTGGAAACCGAAACGCAAGGTGGCTTAAATGAAAGAGGGAAACGTTTTTTAAAATTTGCTTTTATTGTTATTGTTTTTAAACTTACTTTCAAGAACGGGCCGTATCTCACATTCATTATTTTGTTTTTGGCTAATGACGACAAACCCAAATACCCATCTACACCACCTGAGTATATGAAATTCTTAGCGCAAACTAAAGCCTTAACATCATGGTCATGTACACGTCGTTGCAAAAACTTCACCCAACGATTACAAGTTGCGTCGTTGCGTTTAATTAAGGCTTTTGCATATATACGAATGTTAGGTTCTACACCAGCACAAATGAGTTTATCTTCCTCCTCGTTTACAGCCAATGCCAAAACGTCGGCTTTTAAAACCTGGTGAGTTTCAGTCTGTGACGCCATACGACCATCCCACATGGTTACATTACCCAATGAATCTCCCGTAATTATGGTGAAATCGCTAAGCACTTTTACAGACCACACAATAGCTTCAGCTTTATTATATTTATTGCCGCTTACGTTAATCTTGTTAACAGCATGACCTGTACGACAATTCCAAATGCGTATAGTGCCTACAGACCCGGTGACCAGAAATTCACTGGTAGCATCATATGCACAGCATAATACACGACCCTCCTGTTTGTCAAATAGTTTCTTATATAGTACCTGATTATCGGTTACATCGAAAAGATTGATATAGCCTTCATCTGTGCCGATAGCTAATTCAGTGCCTTCCCGATTGATGTCCAAACACCACACAGTATTACCGGTAACATGTTGTTTAACACGTGGCTGTAGCGATTGCAAATTCCACTCGACTATTTCTCCATTCAAACCGGCACTAAATAAACGTTTACCGCACCAACCCATACATTCCACTGAATTGCCTGGGGTTTTAGGTATAACTCGCTCTAAGCAGGGAGCATGACTCATATCCCAGATTTCGATAGATCCATCACACCTGATAGGTGTGAGAATAAATGTATTTAGGTAATTGAGAATAAATGTGTATAAAATATATATGAAACTTACGCCAACTCACCTTGCTAAAGCTAATTTTCCCCAAATAAAATTGTATGCCATTGTTTGAATGGAACGTGGTGTTATATTGTAAAAACGGACATTATGTATTTTCGCACAACGGGTCCGTTGATTAGACACCGAATTATCCATTTTCATTTTAGGTAAATAAACTCAAAAATATATGTTGTAAATAAATTATATTCCAACGCACATGTTTGTTATATGATGAGTTGCCATCATCCTTTACGTTTTTATATAAATAATAGGGTATTTCGATTACTGAAAATAAAAAGCAGTAGATTATAGTACTTTATTATGAAAGAGCAACGAACAATGCAAACGGTGAACATAAACATGAACTCACAAAATAAAATCGATGCTATGTATTTGTCATGTTTATAGAAGCGAATTTTTGGCAAACTTTTAACATTTCTGCTTGGTTTGCCCCTGACAGCCAAAACAATGATTCATTTATGAGGGGAAGAAAGAAAATCATGATTAATATTTGAGATCTTGAAATAGCTGTTTGCGAATTAAAAAAAAAACAATAACAAAGATAAATAAACTTCAATCATTTGGTCAATTTTGCCAACCATACGTTGTACTTCGCTGTTGACTTGAACACAAGAGCTCTGATTATCATTGGGCTGTAACGATGTCCGAACTCCACGATCGCATGGCTTACAACGACGGTAAGCAACAACTTTATTCTCTTGAGTATCGCAAAATTGCTTTAATCTCATAAATCGTACAGGATAACTATCCGGGCAGCAATATTCATTGCCCGAGTATCCAATATTGGCACGAATGATTGGTAAATGTGGCCGCCAGTAGTGCGTTTAATTTGATTACGTGCAAGATTTCATTCAAATTGCCCTGAGAGTTTGGATTGTTATTCTAAAGAAAGCAAGCAAAAAACAGCAAAAAGAACTAAATAAATATTAGTTCCTTATGTAAACAATAAAAAAAATGTTACTCACCTGTGGACATTCATTGTCGAAATTGTCAGTGCCATTACATGTATTCTGCACGTCATGTTGACCATTGGGGACGCGTATTATTCAAACCACTTCCATTTAAACAAACCTCAAATTCGTCGTAAGCACCTGGACATGGATTGTTTGGTCATGATGAAGCATGACCCAACCGAGCCATCGTTCCATTGAATCATCGCAATCGTTATCAATTATTTCGGATGGTTTCGGTTCATGCGGATTCGGTATATTGGTTGTGTTTTTTTGCCGTATCCTCCCACTTAGGATTTTCAATATTGAAGCTTTCTATGATCTTATCGAAAAGTCCCTTAATTGACATGTCTGTGCAACCCACTAAAAATTTACACCTGTTCGTCTTATTTTTGTATATGTATATAAGCAATTTGTCCGTATCATTAATAGGTGCATCCAATGCGAACAAACAACATTTGCTACATTGCGGTGAAGTTGGATCGACGCATTGGCCAAATTCACGATCACATATTGATAAGAAAACGCTGGTGGAGTACGTGGGGTACTCTTCGTTGGCGCAATAATTTGGCTGCGTTACCAAAAGTTCATCGACCACAACTTCGTACATGTACAGAAAATTTTGCGCCATCTTACATGAATTTAGCGAAAAGAAGTCGTTTTTAAAAAATTATAAAAAATTTAATGTCTATTTTAAATTGGAAAAGAAAATTTATTGATGAAAAAGTGAAAACGAAACTATTTATGACATGATGAGAAAATCGCGGGTAACTTTATATATATATAACAAATTTAAAAAAATGTACATTATAGCGAATAAATATTAAAAAAAAAACTATTATAAATTCATTCTTTCTTAATTTTTCTTTTCTTTTTAAATTTTGCATATTTCCGCAATATTCCCATTGAAGGTAAAATTATCCAAAAATAATTCTTAAAGTCTGGCAATCCTTATTTTAAAGAAAGAAAATTAAATACTGCATTCATAACAGTAAATACAATCCAGAAGCAACAACTTGCATGAGTTATGATCAAATACAATCCAGAAACGGCAACTTGCGTGACTTATGATCAAATACAATCCAGGAGCGACAACTTGCATGAGTTATGATCAAATACAATCCAGAAGTGACACCTTGGATGAGTTATTAAAGATTCTTTATTAATTATTGGTATTTTACTACTTTTATCGCTAAGATTTTTATTTAAACATTTTAGAAATTAGAAAAATTAGAAAGATGTCTTTAAAATGTATAAAATACATTATTTTAGGACAAATTAGATTAGATTAGTAGTTTACTTGCTTTATTAAAATTTTGGTCCACGTTCCGCTGAAATGATTAAAGATTTGTCGTCCAATGAGATCATAGCATGTCCTTCCATAGAATTCCATCGCACTTTCTGAGTGAGAATTGAAGCATGCAGAAGCCTACTCACCGGTATGCCACTAATTGAGGCGATATTACCTGGATGCAACTGCGTTTGCTTATGGTCAAACCGGTACAGGCAAAATTCATGTCATAGTGAGCAAGCAATGTGCTGAATCGAAATCCACAGGGGATGATGTAAATTTCAAATAAATGGATTTTAGCACTACGATCTTGACTACGATATTGCCATAATGCCACGAGCTTTAGATGATTTCTTTAATGGATTACGCGCGTTAGAATCGGAATTTCCAATGTGGAACTGTATAATTACGAATTTTGGGATTTGCTACAATCGTAGCACTAAAACACGTAAAGCGCAAAGAAGGATTCGACTATCATAGAACCACTGGAAAGATATCAGTGCATAGTAAAGACGACGTTTCCAAACTAGCGGGCAAACAGCGACCACTTCAATGAATGCTCAGGCATCGTGCTCACATACTGTTTTCCTCATATCAGTTCACATTGGACAGGACGGTTTATATTCCTAGGAAGTGCTGGTGAACTAAATTTAACAGATATCTCAGTCCTATATTCTGAAACTCGAGTATAAAGCCAAAAAAAGATAATAATGAATGATTAAATTTAGTTTTAAAAACTAATCAAATTAATTTTTCAATTTTAGAGTACAATTTTAATAAAGCAAATTAGCTTGGTTTTATACCTTTGGACGGCACAAAACAGCACATATACGAGACGATTAACATACGCCCTGCAGATACCATGCTATGATGTTGACGTATATACCACAAGAATTGTTGGCTGGTCGTAATAAAACTTTAATAGTGGCTATTATTTCATTCAGCCACAAAGATATTGACGAAATATTAAGCATATCAGAACACGCTTGTCGAGTGAAGAATACACAAAATAAGGCGACATTTAATCAAAAACTTACTAGAGACGATCTGTGATTGATGACGTTATAACTTCCCATAACGCATTTGTTGTACGATCTTGCTTTAGTAAAGCAAGTAAGTTGTGATTTTGTGTTGTCTTATTGTCTCGTGGATGATACAAATATAAACTATTCAATCCACTGCATGTCTTATGTAATAGTTGTCGTAGTAATACCTTCGCTTCACTAACGTTTTCGAATTTTTTTTTTTAAGAAATCAGAGATTTTCTGTAATGTTTTCATAAAAATCTTTTTTATGATTTTTTTTATACAGTTGGTTATGCAACTAATATGCGTATAATATTATACGGTCTGGCCGTGAGTCTTTATTTACGCGCTTCTTTCCGTCTTTCCGTTTCTTTATTAAGTACCAAAATAAACTCTCGTATAATTTTAGTTTCTAAGGTTTCGTATTTTAAGCTCATATCTGACTACTAAATAGATGTTTGTACTGAGCTAATATAACAAAGTATTGGTAACCCTGGTCAATCTTTTCCATTTATCTCTCTTTTCTCACTTCTATTGTATTTGACAATTTGTTGATGGGGTTGATTTTACAAGAATTTTTCAATGCATTTGCAACTCTTATTAATTTAATTTAAAGAAGTTGTCTAAAACAATAAACAAAAGGCACACTACGTACCATCAATTATTGTGCAAAGGCATACAAAAATGTTGAATTAAGATTTGATTCACATCGTAAAAATGAAAACACCGAAAATGTTTTGGCATTACAGCCAGTTGAGAGCTTTTCTAACAGGTAAAATAATATTAAAATAAAAGGTTACTTTATTATATACCGCACCGAAACATAATTTTTATAGTTTTCATCGTGCTAGTTAGTGCCTCAACATTATTCGCTTGGCGCAGAGCGGATTCTTCCCGTGTTCTAGACTTAACAGATCGTTTTATTGATGTACGACATGAAGGTCAGTGGTTGGTTATGTTTTATGCACCATGGTGTGGTTATTGTAAACGAACTGAGCCAATTTTTGGATTGGTGGCTCAAGCATTGCATGCCACAAATGTCAGAGTAGGTCGTTTGGATTGCACCAAATATCCAGCCGCAGCTAGGGAATTTAAAATACGTTCTTATCCCACTATTATGTTCATAAAAGGTAATATGGAGTTTACTTACCACGGTGATCGAAGCCGTGATGAGCTTGTAGATTATGCTTTAAGAATGAGCGGACCTCCCGTACAATTAGTTACACGCACCGAAAGTGTAGACATGCTCAAGGGCTCCCATACCATATTCTTTATGTTTGTGGGTTTGCAAGAGGGTATCGTTTGGGATACTTATTACGCAGCAGCTGAAAATTATCAGGAACATGGTTTCTTTTATGCCACTACTGAAGACATAGCTGCTCATCATTTTGATTTTGAACATCCACCGGCGGTCATTGTTTACAAAGAGGAGCAGCATCACTTTTATCCATGTGCCCATCGAGCTCATGAGATGGATCCCTTGGAGGTTAACGAAACTATACACCATTGGGTTAATGTAGAACGTTTTGTAAGCTTCCCTAAAATCACACGTTTCAACATACACCAATTATTGAAAACTAAAAAGAATTTAGTTGTTGCGGTGGTAGAAGAGGACAAATTGAATCAAGTAGCCACACATGAATTGGAGTTTAGAGACATGGTAGAAGGCGTAATACGTAAACATAGAGAACGTTATCACGAAAAATTTCAATTTGGTTGGGTGAGTTTTATTAAAATTGCATCCTGTTTTTCCTCTTTTTCTAATATATGCTATTTCCGTAGATTGGCGATCCCAGTATAGCCCATTCCATAATTATGGATCAACTGCCTACGCCGCATCTAATTGTAATCAATTCTACTACGCAACATCATTATTTACCTGACGATGATCCCTTACAAATGACACCACAGGCTTTACATATGTTTCTGGAAGCAATTCACAATGAAAATGCCATCGCTCTGGGAGGGGACACTTATCTAGTACGAGTTAATAGAGCTTTATTCGAATTGAAAAAGTCTCTAATTGAAATGTGGCGCGGTAATCCTGTCCTTACCACAGTTATTTTTGGTTTGCCTTTAGGGTTTCTTTCTTTAATTTTATACTCGATTTTCTGTGGGGATTGTATGGTGATCGAAGACGAAGACGAAGATGACCATGAAAAGAAGGAATAAATCGTAAAGTTTAGTATAATAGTAGGTGCAATTTACCTAGATATTCATTTCAAAGATGGTGACACATTCTGTACCAAAAATAGCTTAGTCCAAATTTACAGACTTTTGTAAGCTTACGAATTAAGTTCACTGTAATAATCTTGTATTTTCTATTTGTTTTCGTTTTTTTTTCTTTTTTGTTTTTTTTTTGTTTTTGTTCAAGTTTACATATGAAGTAAATTTTTAAAAATATACCAAAAATATTCAGAAAACGTTAAAAAGATGAAAAAAATTCTTGGAAAATCAGCAACCATAATCATCATCATCAGAGTCGATTGCAGCACGGCGCCTGTCATATTTAACGGTACTTTTATTCTGTGGCATCTGGGCATTAACATTTTCCAAAATATGAACAAATTGTGCGTCATCTAGTTTGCCGCGTATCTGACCCATTTGTGCCATACGTATAACCATGCTTTCAAACATTTGGGCTTTGTCGGGCTTGCTAATCTTTAAAGTATTTACTGGTAAAGTAAATAAATTTTTTTTTTTTTTTTGCTTTTTAAGAAACTGACAAAGTCTTAGTCATTTCAACTTACGTCTGGCTCTGGCCTGTTGATCCAATACCTGAGAAAGTATAGTGTTTTTTATCTCTTCTTGTTGGCGTACTTGTTCTTCTTGAGCTTTTTGCTTATCCGGTGCATTATGTCCGCCAGCCTTAAAAAATGCGGAAGACACTGGATTAATTGAGCTGTTACAGATATCGCTTTACGTAAAGGCCTATTTTGCCCAGTTTATTGCAACACAGAAAATGAGTCATTCTTGCATTTCATAAAAAATACTAAATAATTAATAGACTTTTAAAATTTCTTCAAAGTTGATGACATTATTTTAATAAATCTTTCATATGATCGGTTAGTTAAAGAATTAAAAAAACATCCTCCCGCTAACCCCCTTTTTCTATAAATAAAACACACATGCATATATGAACGAAAAATGTTTCTGCCGGCCATCGGTTTTGTGCGTTTACATTCTAAAACAGGAGGTGAAACTTACATATTGCGATTGAAGTTGGGCTAACCGTTGAGCCCGTACAGCTTCTAAATCATTGTCATCCATTATCTATTTCCAATAATTTCCTTAATTGATTCGAATTTTTTTCGCTCCTTTCCTTATTACTATTTCTCTAAGATTATTTTTTGTTAGAGATGCGAGAGTATCATATATTTATATTGATATCGTTTTTCTGCTCTTTAATAACAGGCATGGCAGAGATTAAGTTGAAAGTGCCGCCAAGTTACTACTCACAAAATATTATTAAATAGGCCTATACAAATAGACTTGCAAGCACGATAATATCGCGTTTATATTCTCAACTTTGGGAATATACAAAATCAAGTGTAGTTGCGTTTGGCGTGGTGGAATACACTTTTTCCAACTTCTAACCGACATTGTGAGAAATCATATGGTTTGGAGATGTTTGCAAATCATATGATTTTATATGCAAATAAAATAAGAAGAGAAATGTAGAACAAGAAATTAAGACGATTTATATTAATTTTGGAAGTTATTTATTAAATTACCCATTTCTTAAATTATCATTCCAACTTGAAACGTTTAAGTAATCCTTCTGTTTTATTCATTTATATCAGAGAAGACTAAAAAGTTTATTTCTTTTTGTATTCATTTGATATGAATTTTTTTATTTGTACTTCTCTAAGCATATGTTGTTTAATTACCTGACTAGTTCCACCACCCTTCCTTTTAAATCTTTTTTTAACTCTTTTTTTTTCTCCAACTATATATTTTTTACACAAATAAACAGCCTTAGCTTATATGTCATTCATCCGGGTTTTCGCAGTACTCTTCCAACTGCTGGTACATCTTTGCCTCTTATCGTATCGATAAATCAATGGTATTGTGGCGCGGAGGATTCCACTTCCGCCAGCATGCAAAAAAATGAAAAAAATAAATACGGATATGAATGCGATAATGTTGGTACGAAAAAAAGAAAATGAGCGGAAAATCGAAGAAAATTGCTGTCGAAACAGCAGAGATATCCAGTAGCAAGGGAAAACTTTCAATGAAATCGAATATAATTCCAAGTTTACAATCGAGGAATGTCTGGTATCGACTGATCCAACCGAATGTTTTCGCATACCATACCTCTAAAAAACATTGTTAGATGGTCCAAAAAGGTTGCATTATACCTTTGGGCAAACATTTATCGTTGCCTTGGTTAGAGAGGAGATAAGACTAGTTTAAGAAAAAAATAAATTACAATAAAGATAATCTATGTCATATTTGTACCAAAGGTAGAAAACGTCTAAGAACGAGACGTCTTATATTTTCGAGTCTTCATTTCCTTCACCACCGTACAATTCTAGCTATGTTTCGAGACTTTCATTATGCAACGATTGATTGCATGCTACTCCTTTTGCGTTCTCAATGAGAGGCTCTCGAAAAATTCCTGGTTCTTTCTTTATACCGTACATCACTTGTGGTACAGGGTATTATAATTAATTAAGTTAGTGCCGTCGTATGTAACACGCAGAAGGGCTTAAGATAGACCCACCCCTTATTATACCGATCGATTCAGAATCATAATCTGAATTGATCTAAGCCCGTCTGTCCATCTAATCTTGTGTTCAAGCTGCAGGTTGCAATTTTTGAGATATTCTGATGAAAAATGGTGCAGCGACGTGTTTTGACCCAAGGACAAACACTATTGAAACTGGTTCGAATCGGTCCACCTTTTCGACCACTCCCCATATAACGACTGAAATGACTGCAAAGTCAAAATTTTAATTTTCAAAATTTCTCAGCAAAAGTGGTTAAGTAATAGTATTTCGACATCCTAAATTGGTATGAAAACTTTGAATCGGGCGGGGCAATTTTTGAATCCCCTCTCATATAACAAGAACTAAAGTTCGTACGACAAAATAGTGAAGCATTGAAAATTATATCATAACAGTAAAGTAATTTAATATAAAAAAAATTAACTGCACCTCGGCCTAATTTTTGGATCCTACCCTAATAAGGATTTTGACGAAAATTGATCCTTTTTAGAGCTGAAAAATTTTAATATATGTCATTGATACATAATATTGTAGCAATTTTCTACAAAAATGAACTCTATAAAATTTAGGTTGCTTTTTGGGCCCGCTTCACTCACATAAATACTCACATCAAGAATATGCAAGAACAAGGTATAACTTTCATGGTCTATAATAAAAATAAGAATTGTGTTAGACAATGCTATGTAGGGTGTTTAGAGGGCGCCCGTGCCCGACAATAATGTTCTTACTTGTTTTTCTCTGTAGTTTTATCGAAACGGTTCGAGACGAATATCATTTCAGCGAAAATTTTCTGGACTTACTTGGAGAAACAATAAACAAACAAATTTACTCATGTGTTTCTATACCAAATATTCAACAATCTGGGCCGGTTTACCGTTAAATTATAATTACTAGGAGAGCTTAAAAAAAAACTCTTTAATATTTCGTTTTTTAAATATATACATATATTTGCATATATTTGTAATTGTATTTCCATTTGATTTGTGTATTTACGGTATGCAATGTATTCTTATTATAGCGTCAAAATATATGATAAATGCAAATAAATGGTTTTTTCAATACTTTTTTGGTAAATGAATTACGCTAAGCACAAAAAGGTTTAAAAAATAATTTAATAGCTAAACAACCTATTAAAAGGAAGGAATGTAAAAAAATCGCAGAACTTTTTTAATAAAGCATAAATAAGAAGGTTTGGTTTTAAGAGAAGCCAACTGCAGATAAATATTGCCATTGACCCTAAAAGTATATATCATTATTGTAATATAATTAAAAGGTAATTTTGCATTTACTTACTGGAATTCCTAAATTCCAGCCTGAGCCGGCTGGATTCTCTTTAGTAATGCCGCAACGCTTACAAATTATTCCATTCATAGCCACCGCCCATACCTCAGGTCCAACTGAAACAGCTTTAAAGCCTACATGAGTGTCAGTGTGCGGGGCGATTGTTGATAAATTCGGTAAGAATTGCCAATGAGAACCTTCAGGGAAAAATTTTGTCACTTCTCTGCGCACAGCCAAACGATTCGAATTATCCAACGCCCAAATGCCTGCCTCACCTACAGCAACAGCTTTAAAATGCACGCCAGCAGGCGCTTCAATCGGTTGCCAGGCTTTACCTACGGAAATTTGAACAATATTTTCTTTTACAGTACTTGTATTGACCTCTTTTTTTATATACTTACCTAAAGGATTTTGTTTTGTTATGCCATAGCGATAAAATATTGTCCCGTTTCGTCCTACTACCCATACTTGACCTGAGGGTGAAACACTGATGCCGATTAAAGGCTGTTCGCTAGGTATGTGTTCCCAGCTATCACCTTTCGGATTGAAAGAAGTTACTCCATATCTTATTAGCACATCCCCATTCGAAGCTATGGCCCATGCATTTATGGAGACTTCTTCCCTAATTTCATTGGGATTCTCTTCATTTGCTATAATTTGCAAACTTGCGTCCAAAATTTTCGAATGACTGAGTTCCTGCCAAGGTCCGCTACTAACTAAACGACATTTTTTTAGCCAACGTCGTCGTCTTACACAATCAGTTATGCGTTTCTGAGCATGGTACGTAGCGGGAAAATCTATAGCGTATTGCCAACCTTCCTTGTCAGCTCCCCCGGGAATATTAAAATCTATCATCCAGTCCGAAATCCATTCGTAATGAGATGATAGGAGCTTAGTATGCTCCTTGCTACGTTTTTGGCGTCCCGTTACATCACTCCACATATGGCGATCTGTGGGTAAACTCTTAGTAGTGAAACCACTTATGGGGTTCCAACGCTGATTTTCGTACACATAATAGTTGTGTGTGTCTAACATAGGATTAATTTTGCCGGAGCCTCCTTCTAAGCCCTTTAAAAAGTTACCACCCCAGCCGCCATTGTAAACCCAAGCAGTATTATCGCATGTCATGCCCCATACAACGCCAGCCCCGCAAGTAAATACACGTTTCAGATGACCGCCCATCTGGCGCCAAAACATATTTTGCAAGTTCACTATAAATGTCGGGCAACGATAAGTGAAGTTGAACAGTTTAACCCGTCCCGATACATAAAGGCAGGTAACAGCAGCGGGATCTACACGGTAATTGTAGTCGGCAAAATGGCTATTGTTCACTATAATTTGATAATGATTTTTTAAAGCCCTTACAAGAAAGAGAAGAAGAAAATGCCGTTATTCGCAAGATAAGCTAAATATTTTTTTTACGGTTATATGTTAACAGCGAACTGACTTGATTTTCAAAGTAAACGTTGCGCCCGGAGCGAATACCATTTTATCATAACGCATCTCATCTTGCCATTCTGAATCGTCCATAGAATTGAGTACTGTAGTCTTCTCGTTAAACCTGATTCAGGAAGGATGCATCATTGTTAAAACCAGAGACACGCTTTTGTAATTCAGATTAAATTAAAATTTACCTAGGATTAATATGCATTGCGATTACGCGAAATTTTTCCACTTTGACGCGTAACTTTATATTAGGATGACATTGTAAGTCGAATCGTATCTGATCAGCGTCATCATACACGCATCCTGTTATATCTAATTCAGTGCCTGATGGCATACTGTAATTAAAGATATTGACATTTTTGATATTAAACCTTTTTTGTACCGCCCTCACCCATTGCAGAGAGTATTGTAATAGGGCGTTTCCATGGTGCTAACATCCACTTTTTGCATAAAACAATTTTCTTGTTTAACCCATTGTTGTAATTTGATATTTTCCGGGTCAAATACGTAGACATCTCCTATTTCCGTAGTAGTCCAAATTGCGTTACTCGCTGGTGTGCCTGAAACTTCATTAATTTGACAGCAAACCGAGGTTAAGTGGGACAACCAATCTTCCATTTCAGCATCACTTAGGAAGAGCAACCGTACAGGGGAACAATTTGTAGGTAAACAGGGTGCATGTATGGCAAGACGAGGTGACGCTGGCTCACTGCAGCATTGTACGCATGTTATGGCCGAGAGAGAAAATTGAATTTTAGTAGTCACTCCGTCCGGGTGAAGGACGGTAAATGTTCCAGAATCGGTTGCTCTTGAAATACTAGGATTTTGAGTGGTGGGTGTCGATGCTGCATTGCTGCTAACCCATTCTAGTTCTATGAGGCAGTCTTCACATTCTAAAGTGTCCGGGCGCTGATAGCGAGCCTCAGCCGACTTAATCCATGATGATAATTCTACAGCTTTCTCGTAGAGGCCCAAGTTAGGTATGGAATTTAAGGCTAACTGACGTTTTTGTAATTTTTGTAAAATATCTTTACGCCATGGTGCGTTCACGTCGACACACCCATCAGCAGATGCTTGCTCATTAAACCAGTTGGGCAAATTGTTGGGATTAATGGTTACTGCACCGGCAGTCACACAAAGCCACATAACCTCACATTCTGTCCAAAACTGAGAACCTTAAATAGTGCAATCTTTCAATTATTGAATTTTAAAAAATTAAATTAAAATATTCCACCTGCATGATCGTCATCATCTCCGAGAAAAGCATCTGAGCCATGGTGAGTTGAATCGGCATCGAACAGGGCAGAGTCACTTTCAGGATGAGCCTCCGCGCCTACAGCTGAGCCTACTGAACGAACCGGGGACCAAGCTCTAGGGTTTTTTAGTTGAGTTTCGTAATGTTTACCAGTTACCTCAGCCACTTCAGTTGCTGGCGCACTCGAAGCATGTGTAGTTTCACGCAAGGCTGCCGCGCGCTTTCTATGACGTTCATTCAGATTCAGGCTTCCAATACTTGGTGGGGAGTCAGAGTTATACTTCCATAAGTCATTTTTTAAGCGAACATGAGCTGGGGCAGCTGTGCCATTACTGGAGTGCGAGCTACTACGTGAAGCAACGGAAGTGGTTGTAGCGGGAGGCATTACGTTTTCGATAGGAGCACATGTCTCTACTACGGCTTTTTCTTTTTCTCTACTATAAAGATTTGAGAAACTTTGATGCTTGGAGCCAGGTGTAGAACTGCTACCGCTTTTACGGGATATAAGCGACATAGAACTCGAGGTGCGACTGATTTGCATTGGCAGTTGCAATTGGCGCCATTTTTTGCCTGTTGGATCAGATAAAGAAACACCAAAACGGTAATAAAGTCCGCGATCTGCAGACCCTATGGCAAATACCTACAAATTGTTAAATATTTCAGAAAATGTACTACCACTGTAAAAAAAACTTACTTGATCATTGGCTGCTACCGATACTGTGGATATATTTCCAATCATTTCTACCCAACCTCCACCTATAGCAGCATCTTCGCTAATGCCTGATGCGTCACCTTTAATGCTTCGTCTAAACCAAACGCTATTATCATTGGTGACACACCACACTGAATCAGTGCCAACCGAAACTTGTACTATTTTCAAACCATTTGTTGCGTCGCAACCATTAGCTGGCGTTGGCGGTTTAACATCCAGCCAAGCTTCTCCAGCCAAATTTTCACGTGTCACACCTGAACGTACTATGACGCGACCATTATATAAAACGGCCCAAACCAATCCCGTAGGCCCCACGCTTAATTGCGTAAGCTCGCTACCGGCTGGCGTAGAAATAGCTGTCCAGCGCAAACCTTCTGGGGAAGAGTTGCTAACGCCAGTCCGAAACATGGCCTAAAATATAAAAAATTTTAAATACAGAAAAGTTGAACACTAGACAATTACCCTGCCATGGGCGGTAATTGCCCAAACTACAAGAGTGCCTGGTGGAGCATTGGGTATGTTGGTACCACCAATTGCCACATCAATAAACGGCTCTTGTGTTGGATCTTTGTGCAAAGGAGCAACAGCACACCAACTGTTCAAAGCGCCATACCGACGGTAACGTATCCAACGTCTACGACGTACATATGAATTCCATGATTTTTTAGCCGAATAATTCATCGGAAAGTCCAAAGCATACATCCAGCCATCTTCAGCCAACGATTGACCCTCTAAATCTAAATCCAAATGCCAATCACCATCCCATTGCCAAGCCATTGATGGCAATCTTATCTTTTCAATACTACGCTCTTGGCTTCCATCAGCAGACGAGTGGCGCGGTCTATCTGTAGGCAATAATTTCTTCGAGAAACCTTCTATAGGTAGCCAACGTTCATTTTCATAAGACTCTTCCCGTACGCGTATAGGCACATCTAAACCGTATACGTGGACGTATACCTGGCGGTCACCACCGATGGCCCACATGAAATTTGGCACAGCGCTTATCTTCTTAAATTCTAAACCTAAATAGGGAAATTCTCGCCATGCTGCCGAACTTGTAGACAATGTATAAACACGGCCTTCACTACTTGTAGCGAACAATAAGCTGCTAGGCATTTTTATTGAGTGAATCACTGGTTAATCAGTAAATCGCAAAACTATATGTGTGTTCTGTGACTCTATTTTTTTTGACTGACTCACTGCAAAACTTCCCTTAACAATTTCGCACCATTTTACCCTCTTCCTATTTCCTTAACTTTTCACCACACATTTTATTGCTACATTTGTGAACTCCATTCGATAAGATTTCTTTTTTGTTTCTTAATATTTTCTTCCTTTCCTTCCTTTTCTTCCTTTCTTCCTTTATTGTGAAAAAAGTGTATTGAGAAATATCTAATTGACAATCCAGTCCTTCAATCAGTGTTGCAAAGTCACTTCAGAATTTTTACAATCAATTCAAGTAGCGATGACAAACCACATAATTTTATATCGATAAGTTTTCATACAAATAGGATAACAAAGGTGATTATAAAGTTAGATACACTCAACCAGAAACACACATGCACTTGTCTTTTTCACATAGCTATTTTCTATGCGGTTTTGAAATTCCGAGCATTTAATTTTTGTAAAGAAAGATTACAAGTAAAGTTAAAAAAATCACGCTGTGTATTCTTACACAACGATTATGTTTATTTCTTCACTATTGCTTTGTTCTTCTATTCAGCAAATCAGCAGCTGAAAATTCGCTGTGGTGTGTACTATTGCTTTCTATTTTATTTACTTTTACTTTTTTACTTTTATCTATTAATTGTGTAATTTGAACGATTCCAATGCATGTCACAACTTAGCTATTGCTAATCATTCCTTTTACATATTTATATATAAATATCTATCACTCAAGGATGAGGGGTACGTTCATTTTGTCAAAAGATGTGTAACGGCCCACGGAAAGCATCAGAGACCCCACGAAATATATATATCATTAATCAGTATTAAATTCTAAATCGATTTAAGCGTGTCTGTCTGTATGTAATGTCTATTTTAAACATTCTCTTGGCCGCTAAAATAAAGATGTCGACTTCAAATTTGGCAGAAACATTGGTAGTTCTTGCACGCAGGTTGGCATTGAAAATTGGCCAAATCGGTGGAAGTACGCGCCCACAGGATCACGTAAACTAAGAACACCTCTGTTTTTCAAAGGGAATGAAAAATTGGTTTTATGCTCATTACTCATAAACTATGGCAAACAAATGTACAAAAATATGATCGCATATTCCATAGGCTACGCCGTAGTACCTATATAAAAATGGAAAAAATGGACCACGCCTACACAATATTATATTATAGTTTAATTACTTTTTTAATACCTTTATAACGCGCAAAAATAAGCTTCAAAAACTCCATAAAGTATACAAATTCTTGGCCAGCTTCAAATTTAGAACGCACCTAAACATGTCCGCCTGGTCGTCTGCCCATCTAACTGTTTGCCCAACTTTGTAGCATTTACGGTAACCATCCTTTCATTAGCGAAAATGAAGATATCGCCTATAAAATTGCAAAATAAATTTCTTAACTATATGTTTACGAAATGTTTTAAGAAGAACGGACGATCATGAAGAGGAACAGAAATGCTTTGAAACTTTTTTTTCTTTATGAAAATCAACGTCTACAAAACAGTTCTGCTTTAAAAAGAACACTTTAGAGGTAGCATCAATCTCTAAAGGTTCCCTTTAAAGCCAATATGTACAAATACAAATTTCTTAAAATAGTAAAAAAATGAAATAAAACAAACGCATGATACAGACTTCCATTGTTTGCTATTTAATCTTTTTTGTTGTTTTATATACATATGTACACATAGAT
>KK502431.1:1004117-1035302 GCA_000688735.1 Glossina austeni | reverse complement strand
AAAAAAAAAAAAAAAAAAAAAAAAAAAAAAAAAAAAAAAAAAAAAAAAAAAAAAAAAATTGTAGCGGGGTAATTATAAATTTGTTTAATAAAGACAAGACACGACAAGAGAATGACGACAAGGCAAACATTTAAAAATGATTTATAACAGCTTGTCTTAGAGATAAAGAGAGAAATCTTAGAGAAAAGATTTCGCAAATTCACAAAGTCTGTCTCCTCGCTAAGGCATAGACTCATTAACACAAATGTTGATAAAACAATAAATTAGAACATCACCCCAAGTACAAAAACAATAATAATAATAATAATAATAATAATAATAATAATAACAACAACAATAACTATCAAGTGTATCGTCAATAAAATTTTACAATTGATCAGCGACCCATATTTGTTCGGTTTTAAAGAAAATAAATAAACAAAAAAAAAAAAAAGAAGAAGAAAAATAAGAAAAGTCACGTTCGTCTAGATAGGAATCGTCAAATAATATTTTATTAATTGCGAGTTTCTCAGGAGGTCAATCGGGATCATTTTCCCACTTTTTTATACCCATCACCGAAGGATGGACAGTACATTTGTTTTGTGAAAACGTTTGCAACGCCCAGAACGAAGCATCAGAGACTCCGCAAAGTATAAATATTCTTGATTAGCAACAAATTCTAAATCGATTTAAACATGTCCGTCTGCCCGTCTGTGTAATTTGTGTTGTAAACATTTTCCTGGCTATAGCGAAAAAATGTACAAAAATTTGAACGCATATTCTATGGGCGATGCTGTAGCATTTGTGTTCAAAATCGGGGAAAAAATTGACCACGCCTATCCAATATTATAGTGTATCAAAATTTAATTGTTTTTTCAATACTTTTTTATAACGCGGAGAAACAGGCTTCGAAAACTTCGTGAAGTATACGAATTCTTGGTCAATCTCAAATCTTGAATGCACCGAAAAACGTGTCCGCCTATTGGTCTGTCTATCTATCTGTTTGCGTAGCTTTGTATTAGTTGATGAAGAAGAAGAAGAATGATTGATATCGTCCACAAATTCGCAAAAGAATTTTGAATTGACCTAAACTTTTCTGCTGATACACGATAGAGAATAAACAATGGATGTGCTGCAGACGACAGAGACGATAAATAAGAAGCCGACGAGAATGTGAACCATATGCTGAATATTCCTGATGCCGCTATTTTCAAGAATTATTTGGATATAGTATCTAATGGGTTCATTTAACCCGCCGGAAGCATTCCAATGGAGTGCGATCAATTGTAACTGATGCAATCAAGCCGAGAAACGTCCGTCTTAAAAAGTGGCTGCCGCATGACAGTCCTCGCTTTCGTATTGCAAAACTTGTCGGGGAAGCCTTTAATGCGCTGCAGCTGCATTTATCGCGCACTGTTTTGACAGTCGACCTTAAAAATGAGGTCCTATTGTGATGCATCTCGAAATGACACTTACACACATTCACTGTGTGTACAAAAAAACAAAGTTGGGAAAAAGTTGTAGCTAGCGACGGCCAATACTTGGGATGGAAAGTTCTTTATAATTCTTTTGAAATCGTCTCACCTAAAAAATTCTGAGAATCTTAGTTGGTCTGACGAGACGATCACAAAATAGTTTTCAATAAATAAATAAATAAATAAAAGTATAATTCAATCAATTGGGTCGAGAGAGGTCACGACATTACAATTATTTAAAAAATTTTGCTGTCGTCAATATGATGCGATCCGATTCGCTTTACAGACATGTCCTCACTTTCAATCCTTCGTTCCCCAAAGTTGTCTCACGCCATACATGGTCCAATTTTGAACATAGTGAACGTGTTGGAATGACAATCACTTCTAATGCATTTCAGTAAATAGAGACCGAAAATCCTTGCCCAATATTGCCTCCCCTTCTTCGCTAGCTATTTTCACAGTGCTTTCGGATATTCGAATACAAGTGTCTCGAAGCATCTAAAACGATACCGTATGCAATATTTAGGCGTGTTTGTGTAATGTATAGATTGATTTTCATTCCTTATGTTCTAATATCTATCGAGCATATGATTAATGCTGAGCGTTTATATTAAGAGCTTCAAAGTTTAAATTACATTTTTGTTGTTAAAAAAAAAAAAAAAAAAAAAAGAAGTTGTATTCAACGTGGTGATGGTCGAATCTCGCATACCCACCAGTATGCTTTTCGCATTCTACTCTACCAGGGCTTTTATTTGATACCCATATCACTGGTATTATTAAGAAAAAATTAGTCGTGTTGTCTATCAAATTCATTTTAAAATCAACCCATTTGTAGTTGTAGATAACATATACCTTCATGTGAGGAGGTACAGAATACTTTTAAAAACACTTGGTCTTGTTTGCTTTATGATAAATAAGCGCAAAACCTCCATAAAAGTGAAAAAAAAAATAAAATTTTGTTACTCGTAACTTTGTGTGGATGTGGCAGATTGTTTCCATTTTTGGACGTAAGGAATACAATGTTTTGTAAAATAGATGTAAAAAATTTCAGCGTTTAATAGTTTCCAAATAACAAGCAAAAACCAAAAAATTTTTGTTAAAAACAAACTGAGTTGCGTTCAGTTTACGCTCCACTGCGCGCTTTTGCCCTCACCAATTTGGTCCATTTTCAACACCAATCTGCGTGCAGAAATACCCAATGTTTCCACCAAATTTGAATTCGATGTTTTCATTTTTGTGACCAGGAGACTGCCAATAACACACCACACAGACGGACAGGCAGGGCTAAATCAACTTTGAATTTCACGCTAATGAAGAATATAGGGTCTCTGAAGCTTCTCTTTGGGTGTTACATGCATTATTGAAATGAGTGCACCACTATCTTACAGCGGTGGGTATAAAAAGATGAGCGATTGTAAACTGACCAATTTCATATCTGTTGCTAGGTGTATCTTGATCATGTTCATGTTTTATCATGTAAAACAATGATTAAAAAATCTATTTTTAATTCATTTTATGCATTTTTCACTTTTTTATATTTGTCATTATTAGTATAGCATTAGTAATTATTTCCTAATTATCTTTTAGATAACAATGATTCATTTATGCGAATTACTATTGCGGCTACTATTTCTGCTGCATAAGAATGAAGTTTTTTTTTTTTTTTTTTTTTTTTTAATTTTTTTTAAATCTTGTAATGATGACGTAAACTTTTTTTATGCTCAAAACCGAAGGTTATCGGCATATTAATTTCTGCAAAATATTTGCAACATTCATAAGATTGCCTCAGTATCAAATTCCTCGATCTATCTATGCATTCGATTCATTTATGTATCTATCTACGACAAATATTTTTCTATTCGTAAACATTAAGATAACCGCTTCGAATTTCTTGAAAGTAAAGTCGAAAAGAAACTTCGATCTTGTATACAGTTATTTTATATTGAAAAGGAAGAAAATCGATGAAGAGATATCTCCGAATAGTATAAAATAAACTGAGGAACTTGCCCCTGTTTTCGCGAACATTCTTTCTTACTCATAAACTACTACACAACAGATGTGATGATGAAAAATGTTACCCATATATTCTACAGATGGCCGCATAGTAGTCTACCAAAATAAGAAAAATCAGGCTCGGCTGCTCTAGCCGAAATTTTACGATAAAGTTAGTGGGTGCAAAAGATTCTTCCACAGCTTCGCAGATAATTTCCTTATATAATTTCCTTATTTGCTACTTAGTTGCGAGCAGTGCGAGGCTTGTTTGATTATTTAAAGCGGTTTAAAAATGATTTATCGTCATGAACGAAATAAAAATTTACTAAAATCAATCAAGAATTATATCATTCGAAATCATTTCCCCCCTATTAACTCGATTTTAATATTTAGTGTTGTGGTTTTTCGATAATGGGGAGATTGTTTTTTTAAAACAATCTAACCGAAAATGGTGTTCGTAAGCGTTTTTAATAAAAAAAAACGTTTTACAATCAGACTTGAGGAGTTCTAAGCCTATAATCAAAAGGGAATTAATTTTTATACCCACCACTGTAGGATGAGGTTATACTCGTTTTGGTTTTTTTTCCATAAAGTATGTAATACCCAAAAGGAAGCTTCAGAAGCTCCACTATTCTTGATCAGCGTGAAATTCCGAGTTGATTTAGCTATGTCTGTCCGTCTGTGTAATGTGTTGTTGGAACTCTCCTGGTCGCAAAAATGAAGATACCGAGTTCAAATTTGGTAGAAACATTGGGTGTTTCTGCACGCAGATTGGCGTTGAAAATGGGCCAAATTGGTCGGGGTAGAAGCGCGAAGTGGATCGTAAACTGAACTTTGCAACAAAAATTTTTGGATTACGTGCAATTAAATTTTATCTTTTTGACCTTTTTTGGAAGTTTCGAGCTTGTTTATCATAAGTCAAACAAGAGAGAATGTTTGAAACGATTTTGTACACTCCTCACAAGAAGATATATGTTATCTGCCTACAAATGAGTTGATTTTCAAATGAATATGATAGACACCACGATCAATATTTTCTTAATATTACCAGCGATATGGGCATCAAATAGAAGTGATGGGTATGCGAGATTCGGCCTCCGCCGAACATAACTTTCTTACTTGTTTTTGACTCATATATTGATTTTCTTGAAGCTAACCTGATAAAAATGAAAATCTATGAAATCAAATTTGCGAAAGACAACAAACAACCCTGGGGTTGAGCTCATTTTGCCAAATTCATGTTCATTCAGAATATACATAAATTATGAAATTTCCAAATATTTTAGATATCTGGATCAAAAGAGCCTGTACACACGGATGGATGGAAGGTCAGACATTTTCGGATGTATGGAGATTTGTAAAGGCGTGGATATAAAAAAAAAAAACAAAAAAAATAGTATTAAAATCGATATATTTTAGAGTTTTATATGAACATTGGCTCTGCAAAAATGGCCCGATTCAGTTTATTTTCAATAACGTTTCTCTTTCGGCCAAGACATGTGCCAATGTATCGAAATTTTCGGTGAAATTCGAAACAACATACAGGCATAGATATAGGACGGATAGACATATTTAAGTCGATTGAAAAACCGGTCTATTTTCAATCCTTCTGCCTTGCTTTACATACATCCGCACAAATGTAATATACCACAAGTAGTGCAAGGTAAAAACATAACGTCTACGTCGTACGTCGTACGTCGTACGCCGGTGGCTAACCGCTATGCCAAACATATTTTAGTACGATAGCCTGTATGCTGTTGCCTTTACCTATAATATGCGATATGAATACAATCTTAAAGGTGTTACACACACATACACACATACACACGCACACATGCCAAATTATTATATTATATCGCAATTAAAACACACAGGGAAAGTAGTTCAGGGTGAAATTCTATTTACTTACTTCGTTTTATTTCAAATTTGAAATAAAATTTATATCAATTTTGTGAAACGTCGTTGTCGGATATCGCTTATTATTGTAAAAAGTCCTCTGCCAATGCGAGCTGTTGAGTTGCTAACATATTACTTAATATTGTCAGATAATTTATCATATAAAGAGGAGGAGGAAAAGAAAAAATTCAAAACAAATGCGATTAACATATTATTATACCTACATACATACATAATTAATGTATAAATATAACATCAAACCTGAATGCGGGACACAAACGTCTTCAAAACGAAAAATAGTACAAGAAAATAAAAAGAAGATCTCGAATTTTGTAATTGTAGCGAACATTTGGCTATCATATAGATATAGAGTTGAAGAAAATGTCATATGTCTAGCCGCTTATATAAGAGTGTACAGTGCGTGCTTTTAATTTTTATTAAAGAGAGAGAGAGAGAGAGAGAGAGAGAGAGAGAGAGAGAGAGAGACAGAGAGAGAGAGAGAGAAGATATACTATTTAGCGTATCCCATATAAATTGTATCCCAATTTTTTTATAGATCATTCAATAAGTTCGTAGGATGATTATTGACAAATTCACATGATCTATATATAGAGTATATGTGCGAATTTTTAAACGAAATGTTTCAACATTTTTATGATATTCAGATCATTAGTTGAAAAGTTACAATTAGTGGCATTAGTTATTACATATGCCATCCTGCAAACTAATTGATTGATGCTATTTAAAAATTATCATATCCATGTAAACTTAAATATAATTCTGGGGCACGAACACAAATAAAAATACAAACCGAAATAAATGCGAAAATATTTAAAAATAATAAATAATAATAATAATAATAAAATTATTATATAAAATTATATATTTATAAAAAGATGAAATTGAGATAACCAATTAACCAAGATACAACATCACAAATCCCAATACAAATACATTCCTCTTCTATAATATATAAGATAGTAAAAGTCGAAGGAGAATATTTTGCGGTTATGCGAACAACTTCAATAGCAATTGATTTCGAAATTATATGCACAGACAGAGGGACATACTTTAGTGTATTATTTACAGGCACACCGGCACACCGGCACACCGGCACACACACACAAATATACGTTTGGATCAAGAATATTGCGGATGTCGCAACCACTATGAAAAATGTGGCATTTATCGCCATCTTTTAGGTGACGTGTATTAATAATAAAATCCATTCTGTTTGTAATGACTATAGGGGGGTGTTGTGCTAAAGTATATATTTATTTATTTATTTATTTTTTTTTTTTTTTATCAACAAAGTTATCACGTGTTTGCAATAAAATTTGTTTAAATTGTGTGTTGATTGTTTGTGCACTGGATACACTTGAGCTTTTAAATCGCCATCCATCACTACGTCTTACGAGTATTTTGTTTTTCATTTATTTACTCATTTTTACAAGACTATTATGATTAACGAGTTGCTTAATATTATTATTATTATTATTATATACTTTTCTTTTTATTATCGTTTTGCTTTTCTGTCTTTTTTTTTTTTTTTCTTTTTTTTTTTTTTGCAAGCTTGTTTTCGTCTGTTAATTTAACTCTTCAATTATTTGTACTTTATACGCAACCGTGTGCACACCTAAATAGAATTTTTCATAATAAACCATTAAAGAAACATTTATGCATTGTTGTTGTTGTCGTCGTCGTTGTCGTTGTCGTTGTTGTTGTTATTATTATTATTATTTTTACGCTGTCATCTTTTTACTGAATTGTTTATTAACTATTTTCACAATAAAAGTAAGCATCGTCATCATTATCTGTTGTTGTATGTTTTTTGTTTTTTGTTTTTTTTTTTTTTTTTTTTTTGTGCGATGACTACAGCGACAAAGTCATTAGTAATAAATTTTTGATTCATTTCCATTTTTATGTTTACACTATTTTGAAGTTCCATTATTTACGATTTAACGTGCATAAGCCAAACTATATTATTTTTTTTTATGAAGACTACATACATACATACATACATACATACATACATACATATACTCGTTTGAGACATTGCGTCATGCGTGTACTTAACTTCGATTAACTTGAAAATGTATTTAAACGATCAATAAGTAAGTAAGAAAGCACAGCAATGTCTATACTATTTAGCTTCAATTGCAATTTCCTATATGAACAATTTAAATCACTTAACTATATGTAGCATTATTATTTTTATATTTAATTTATGTTCACTTTTCAAAAATCTTTTACACAAATAAACATTTACATATGTATGTGGATCGATATAAGGTACAAGGACATATGGAAGGAATTCTTATTATTATTATTATTATTATTATTTTTTTTTTTTTTGCTCCATATTAATTTAATGATACACATTAGAAAAGTAAAGTCTCAGATGCAAAAATTCGTTCTTCTCTTATACTCACGCATGTCCGCGACAATTAGACAAGACCCTTTAGAGGCTCTATCGATAAGCATGTCTGCCTCTATACAATGTCTTTATAAACATTCAATGGCAACATAACAAACAAAAATACTTGCATCCAGATTGGTGTTGAAAATAGCCCTAATTAAGAATATTTCTGCTTTCAAAAGCTAAAGTTATGTATGAGGCATTTTGCTCCCTTCGCTTATAAATTGCAATAATAACAAATGAAAATATTATAATTCGTCTTGGCCGCCCATTAAATACCCTTCACAATTTCATTTAATATAGTTATTCATATGACGATTTTTCTAAAAATGGCGTTATATTAGCGAGGGGTCGAAAAAAATGATTCAACCCCGAACAAATTTTCGCAGCCTTCGTTCCTGAGCCGAAACACGTCGGTGTACCGAATTGCATCAAAATATCTCAAAAAAAAAAAAAAAAATAGTGCAACCTATCAGTTGAACACAAGACTACATAGACAGATAGACAGACAAACAAGCTTAATGAAAGTGCTTTTTAAATCCGTATCTAAATCGATCGGTTGACTCTATCTCAAGTTTTTCTGGCTTGTGCATATATCTGTACAAGCTTAATAGACCCTTACACCACCAATATTGGACGGGTATAACGAGGTGTCGTTCACGCCCATTCAATATTATAGAACTTAAGATACAGATGCTGGGTATAGAAAATTTGACCACAGCCGAAAGTAATTTTTTTAATTGTTGTCTGTTTTTTTTCGTATTATTAATTTAGTTTTTATTTCAAGGTTACCTGATAACACCTCTTTTTTAATAGTAACTACGAAATTGTAAATCAATTAATTGGTACATGTCCGGTTAAGACTTTTACGTTTTTCCTTTATTTTGTCAATTCATTTGTCTGATTGTGTGTGTGTGTGTGTTTTTTCCTTTTTTTCAATTTAATGAGAAATTACTTAATTGTTTTGGGGAATTGAAAATTTCGATTAATTTAAATGACTCACTTAATCATGTTTAATATAAATGTTTTTTTTTTTTTTTTTTTTTTTTCTCTCATGTGAACTTTCCCTATAGATGTCGATTTTGTTTATCAAAGAAAATTAAAAGGAAAATTCTAAGGAAAGAAATATTATTTTTGATTTTTCAATTGTATTTTATCACACCTATCGCTATATGCCTATGTATACAATATACATCTGTATATCTATCTATATAAAAGATTTTTACAATTTATTTAATGCGGAAAATATCGGTTAAAATCCGATTGCTAATCATCGCATGATATATTTATTACAATTGGTAATGTAAGTGCACGCAGTTACGATGAATGCTCTATCGATCGATCGGTAAAGATATAACATTTATCGATTGGACTTGCACTTCTCAACTTGCGGCATATGAGTTTTTCTCTACTTCTTTCTCCCTGGCCAGGCAGCCTTGCTTATGAATTCCTATCTTGCCAAGGCTCAACACTTTTCATCCGTAATTACGTATAGCAATAAGTTGAATAAGAATCGATAGTATGAAGAAGAGAAAGAGAGAGAGAGAAAGAGAGAGAGAGAGAGAGAGAGAGAGAGAGAAAGAGAGGGAGGGAGAGAGGGAGGGAGAGAGAGAGAGAGAGAGAGAGAGAGCAAAGAAAAATTGCATTAGTAGGATGCATTGTTTTTGTTCACAGAAATAATGTGAATCAAAGCAAAATTTGTCCTTCTGTTCGTGTAATATATTGCTTTGATTTCGCAATAAACTTTAGATCGATCTTTGTTAGACGTCCTATGCTCTTAAGGGATTAAACCTAACTAGATTTTACAGAAAATACTTTATTTTTATCTGCTTAATAATAGAGGCTTTAAGTCTTCGAAAGAATAGTGAGCAAAGTTCATGATCCGAAAGAGAATTTTTCTTCGAAATTTCAATCTCTTTCCCAAGCACTCGCAAAGGAGTATCTATCTGCTTACAGTCCCACTGACAAACAATTTTAAAAAGTGTTTAAATTCATTTAAGCGCAGTTTCCTTATCAGAACAAAGATTGATTTGAAAGATGCCAGTGCCTACCGTTTATGATGACGATTTTGAAATTTATTATAAATCCGAGCCCCGTTGGCTTTTTGTCATTTTCCGTCTAAACCGAACTCGAAACTTAAGCTGCCCGTGAAAAAGGATAAAAGTCGAAGAAGACTCGACGAAGATCATTGAAACGATTCCGAAAAATAATATTAAAAAATTGATTGCAAATACCCGGCGCCTTATTGATGCGAAAGAAACATATTTTATATCTAATTGCTCTTCTTTCATTGCCTCAAGGTAAATACGAGAAGCGATTAAGCATCAAGTCCATCTGTAACATCATATCAAATTTTAAGTTAAGTCCTGTTTGGGGGAATAAATATGATTTTAAATTTCTCTTCATGATTCTCGCGAAGTTAAGCCGCCTAGATCGTTTAATAGATTCCCTTAGATTGACTCTAAAACTTTTTGTTACTGCAGTTTTCTTCTTCTTTCACAAAAAATCAAAAGCCGATTAATCAGCTGAAACTTGACTTAAGCTACAATTAATGAAAAACAAAATGTGAATACGGCTTTTAATTCAAGCAATCATTCGTATCGTAGTGCTTGGAACCCAAACGTTAAGAGCTCATGAAATTTACAATATAATAATTGAAAAATTTTCTCAATTTAACACACAAGGTCAAAGTAATTGTAAAAAGAAGAGAGAATTAATATTCTCTTTCCCTCTCTCTTTCTCTGGACAGATTTTTTCCAATGCATCCCCCTAGCTGATGTCACATTTGCTTGCAAAATAGATCCAAATGCGTACGACATTTTAATCGCACATACTTGCCACATATTTTATATGTTTTCAAACATACCTTTAAACGATCTGGCAGCACTTTCTACGAACTATTTATATTATATATGGGTTTTTGATAACTTTAAGTGAGCTGTTGTCCCACTTGAGCTTGCTTTGAAGATTTTATTGAGGGAAAATTTCAATTACAGCTAAGAAATTGTAAATTGCATTCTTACGATTTTGAGATGACAATTTAGGAGAACAGTGACAATTATCAAATTTTGGTAAGACTTATGGGTTCATTTTGTAAATTTTTTCTTACAGACAGTAATACAACGAATTTGAGTCTATAAACATCTTCCTGAAAAAACTTTTCGGGATGTCGCTTTAATTTCCACAAATGGACAGAAGACAGACATAACGAAATCTATTACACTGTTTACGTCGATCACAGCATCTTTGCTGTGTTTCCCTAGGGGTTAAAAAAATTTGCAAGTCTAACATAATCTCCTTAATGGGCGTGAATCCGAATGCATTGAATACGATCGATCTTCATTTTTTTTCTTAATTTTTCTTTTTTGGTTTCACTTGGCAGGTTTAGCAAGGGTGAGACAGAGAGTGACCGAATGATTTTCTTTAGAATATATATATATAATATATATATATATATATATATATATATATATATAAAAATTAAGAAAAAAAATGAAGATCGATCGTATTCAATGTATTCGGATTCATATATAAACTCCTTAGGTGGATTTTTTTATAACTCAGTTGCTTATTGGTTTAACCTTACTACTGACTACACTACTATAACTGACAGCATCAGTGTTGCAAGTAGACAATTTAAATTGTGTAGATAAGTGTTGACCTATTTTTGAATATCAAAAGAATAACAAAATTATTATTCTTTTTTTTCTCATCAAATAAATTTTTGTGGCCTATTTTTTGGTACTACCAATGGATGAACCAAATTTCTATACTCCCCTCTACTTGGTGGACGGATAAGAAAAGGTAAAAACATAAAAAATAACCGGGTGTTTTTCAGCTCTTCAATTCGTCCGTCAATGTGCAATGATTTCTTTTAGTTCTGATCGCTATGAACGAATAGTACGCACATTTTTATACCCACAATCGAAGGGAGGGCATATACTTAATGTGTCAAAACGTTTGCAACACTCAGAAGTGTACATTATTGGCCGATATGAAATTCTGAATTAATTTAGCCATGTCCTTCCGTCCGCTCGTGCAGTAGAAATTCTCCCGATTGCGGGCATTAAGATAACGATTTTAAATTTGACAAGAAAACATTAGAACACCTTGCATGCACGATTAGTCGGTCAAGAGACGAATCTACGATACAAATTAAGCTGACAACACTTCCGTTTTGGAAATCAAAAAAAAAAAAAAAAAAAAAAACAAATTGTAATAGTCATTATTCATGCCTATAATAAATTCATAAACTGCAGTAGACGCAACGATAAAAATTGACGTACATCCAATGCGTTATCCTACTGTGATTGTGCAGAAATAGGAAACATTAACTATGCCTAAAGGTGAAGCGCATGAAAGATCCGGCCACATCCGGAAAACAATTTTCTTACTTGTTTTTATTACATATGCTATTTTTAAATTCATATAGAAGAAAAAGATTTTTGCACGCACAGGAATTCACTTTGATTACAAGAATTGAAAAGTGAAAATTTGTTGTAAAAAAAAAAAAAAAAAAAAAAAGAATAAATAAATAAATAAATAAATAAAAATAAATAAAACGAAAGAGAAAACATTTGATGTATTTGGTGACGATGTTGTTGATATATAAAAAAAGCGAAAGTTTTATATATAAATAAGTGAAGCGAGGATGCCTACATATTATTTGGCTTGATATCAAATTTTCGAGACTTCCATAGCCAAGCAGATATTTAAGAACAATCGTAATTTTTCTTAATCATAACTATAATCAAAGCAATATTTAGCGATTTCATTAAATTTATAAATTTTTTCAACTTTTATATCCCTTTTATCATCGTCTAGAGTTCTTGGGTCACATTCATCTCCCCACACTATTTCTAATATTACTCCGCTGGCTTTGTAAGCAGGTAACTTTTGAAATCGATTTGGCTGCAACTATAGGTCTGGTCTTTTTACAATCTCTCTCCCGGATTATTACTGAAAGAATTTGAAGCTTTAGAATGATTTGAATAAAATCATTAATATAATCGGGCTCGCCCATCTTTTTGGGTGGGTAAACTTGTTGCCTTGAAATCTATAGAAATTGTTACTGATTCAAAGATTCTTCAAACCTATGTCAAACATATTCTGAAACTAATGCACAATCTTAGTAATAAGAAAATCTTCACACACTCCCATAATATTTACATATTACGCTTGATATTTATAGACGAGCCTTCAGTTCGATTTAGCTGATTTTCGAGCTCATTGTAGGCAATTTCGCAGGCATTATTTCAGCAAATTTTAATCAAAAAAGATAATAGTGATCGGTTTTTTTTTCTTGATAACTAACAGCGTGTCGATGTATATGCGATGAATTATTGCATTAAGTGTCCATGTAGAATTCATTGTAATGATTGTTACACAGTTATAAAACACCTTTACACATCGAATGTAACCAAGCAAACAAATATTTCATACAACTAAGTCATTGATGCACTACAGCCCGTCTGCACTTCACATGTTTATATGTGTGTACATTTACGCTTAGGTGCAAACGTCTACATTACATTACAATTAACTATTGTTACAATTCTAGAAAGTTTATGTGCCAACTGAAGTAATTTGATGCTTGTTTGGTAAAACTTAACAATAATGAAAGGGCTCAAATGTTTTTTTATACAAGAGTACTACGAAGATTGCAAAACAAATGCAAAAAAAAAGGAAAAAAAACAAAGAAAGACGAATAACAAAACTGAACATAATAATCACCTCCGCTGAGTTGTTGTCTTTTATATATATATATATATATATATATATATATTTATATATAAACGTTGTGTTAATGCTCCAAATGGCCGCAGAAGTTAATTCTGCTGGTAGCTAAGTAGCTGTTACACACATACATAAACGTATAATCATGTATGTACACACAAACGCATTAAATGTCGATCGATGTCTTTGACTTCGATATCTCCTCGTGCTATAGCAGTTGTATAGCTTGATTGTTGTTGCTCTTATTCTTCAATTAATTTTCTAGATAATGTTTAAGGGTAAAAAGTTTCACTTCACCATATAAAAAAGTATTTGTTTTAAACAACAAAATAAACATGTAAATAAAATTATTCAAAAAAAAAAAAAAAAAAACAAATTTAAAATTTTGAGTACTTTGTTAACAGTTATAAAAAATTGATTTTCTTTTTTTTATCAAAAAATTCAAAAATACAAACACATACACGTCTTATAAAAATTATTAACAAAATTTTCGTTTAACAAGTTTAAGTGTGTACATAAGCACACACACTCATTTATATATATGTATAAAATAAATTATGTTTTTTCTTTTTTTGCAGGCTTAACGACAAAAAAAACGCATTTGAGGAAAAATATATTAATATTAATAAAAAAGTGTTTTGTGCACAATATATTTTAATCAATCGACAATCTTTTGCTGCTTTTATAATTTCTTATATTGTTTTGTCGATTTTATTATTAATTTTTACACCTGCAAACAGTCCCGTAAATATTTGCTTTCAGAATAAAATAAAAATTCTACCCGCAGCGCAAAAAAACATTAATGAAAAGAAAAACAACTCTCGTCGCGCTCGCTTTTTCCCACTAAATGACTACACAGTGTTGCCGTATATCCTAACTTTATACGAGATTACCAACGTCAGCATTTATATTTAAACTATATGGGATTTATTTGTTATATAGGACCCCGGAACCCTATGGTAAGTTGAAAGAACTTTGTTGTTGCACTAACAAACTACAAAAATATTGGTAAATGCTTAATACTTTATTTTGACAGTAATAGGATTAATAGGATGCCAGATGAACAATTATTAAGGGCAAAGTAATTTTTATAAACTAAAATAAAAAGGAAGGCTTCAATGATAAATATTAATAAACTCCCTTGACATTAAAACTGCCAAGACTATGTATACGATTTTTTTTTCTTAACAAGAAAGAGATCATTTTCAGCTTAGACCAAAGATATTTATATCCTATTACCCTAGGGTTTATGCAATGTTTTATTGTAAAATAGAACGAGGATGCTTTCGTTAGAAGCTTCATGAATTAACCGCTTCGCGTTACATGTCTTACGACCTTTTAATGATTAATTTAGCAAGAGAATAAATGCTAAGCACTAGCATGTAAGGCTATCGGCTTTTTCGAAAAATCTATCGCACTTGACATATGAACCTGCGGTCATTGAGTTCTTAGTCAAGACTCCTTATCTACTCGGTCACTCAGGCGGATTGAATCAGGATAATGTTAAAGAGCTTCGTTAAGATGTATATCAAAAAGAGATATTAAGTCTAACTTAATTAACAGTTGATTGTTATGCGCCCACACAATGATTGCGTTATGCGTTGTGAGCTGTACACACACAGTCAAACTGATTTTGTGTATTTAAGTATAGACGAATATATGGCTTATGTTAATGAAAATTTTCAGCAGACTTTCAAAATTTTTAACTTTGAAAACTGAATGCAGTGAAAAAAAGGGAATGACAATCAATTCGAAAAGCGTATCTGTATGTATGTGGATATGTGCTGCTGCAAAAGTATGCGGTCAAATTATTCAACCTCTTTTTGGGTTTCAAACGAATACCTTACTCTTACGACATTCTTTATAAATAGAATTTCTTTTTTGTTTTCATTTATTTATTGAAATAAATACATGGTGTATACTGCTATAACAATTTTTATAACACTTTTATAATAATAATTTTTCAAAATATCAAGCAGTTGAAGAAGCTTTTGCGATAACCTTCTTATTTCCCAGAGTCGTATTGAGTTCTGTCCCCATGATCTACTTCTAAATTTAGGAGCACGTTGATATCAAAGTCTGTTAATTAACTGCAAATATTATATTAATTGTTGTGTAGACTTACGAAGAATAATTTAAATTGTCTTCTGCTTCCTAAAAATAACTCTTCTTTTGCCTTTTGCTAAAAAATCACTTTTTAAAGAAATTTTTCACCATATTAGTTCATTAATACACTTGTTCATTGATGTCAAACAAACGATAATCACAAGATTTTGCTTTACCAACGCACGCAAGCTATGTCTTTAACTGATTTTGTGTATTGAGCTCATTACGTGTTTTTACAAGCGCTGATTTCTTTGTTTATATAACTGCATGTTTAACTGTAAGAGAAAAAGTGATTTAAGAGGAAACTTAATACAATTATTAAAAATTATAACTACAATGAGAGCCACAACAGATCTATCATTGACGGCATGACTGTGGTAGAGACTGTTCAAGTTTCGTTAATTTAGATTTGTTTGACTTCAAACCCTAAATTGGCGTAAGAGTGAGGCAATAAAGCTACTACGATATTTGTGCAACCATGCGGTAAATTTATCAAACAATAGCACAGTAAAAATATTGTTTAATTTTTTAGTGCACTCAGGGTTAATTTAAACGTTCCAAATAAAATGAAAATAGTGTAGCTCTTAAGGTAAATTTAAAATACGTTTCTAGTTACTTTGATAAAATTAACGTGAGAACTTTGCTTCTTAACTATGAAATTGATGAAATACATTTTGACAATACAATTGCAACAAGAAAATACCAATAGTAGTATTTTTATCACACTCTGTTTACATTTCAGAAAAAAGAACTTGACAAAAATGATGCATAATTTCAACAGAATTAATATTTTTAACTTGGCTTCACTTTCGCGAAATATATGATTCCCTTAGCTTTAAAACAACAATGAAAATGGTGTGTTTTGTTTAATAAAAAAAAAGCTAAATTCGATAAATATGATTATAATAACATTCATAATTCTTAATTTTTCATTTAAACAATTTTTCATGGAATCAAATTTTTTTGTTTGTTATTTTAGGTTTCTTTCCAAAAGTTTTTCATATTTTTCATGACTCCTTTTTCGTTTTATACTAACATATGTCTTATGTTTACTATAGCCAATATATTTTTATTCACAAAGCAAAAATTTGGCGCCATTTAAACTTTAATACAAATTTTTAATATGCTAATATTTAACCTAAATAATTTACTAATGAATAGAAACGTATCATATAGAAGGTTTGCTTATCATTTCTTTACTGTTTGTTATTTTCACATCTACGAAATTATTAGTGTAATGTGTGCTTCAAAATGTGTTTTGTAAATAATCACAAATTTCTCGTTTAGTCAGTCGGGATTTTTACAAGGTTGAATTTTACAACTTCTCTGTTTCCTTTCAGAGTACTTCAATTTTTTTTTTTTTTTTTTTAGAATACAAAAAGGAGAGAAAGAGAGAAACAGACAAAAACAGCAACAGCGGCTGCTGCCAGACAAAACATAAGAAAATAACTGATGAACGACATGTGGACGATAAAATGATGTATGCATATCTTCTTCAGTTATGTGTTGACATAGAGATTGGTATGAATGTATAAGAATGCGTAGGGTGTGGTGAGTATGTGGCTTAAAAAGTAAATTCTAGTTGGGGTCGAGTTTGTTTACAAAAAGAGAAAGAGAAATAGTAAGAGAGAAAGATTGTCTTTAGAGTATATACACATTTCTGTGAATCTGTTCACATTCTTGTTTTTATTAAACATGCTCACCTTCTGTTCGAAGCACTAAGCGTGAGCACAGCGCATTCTTAACCCTCTTTCTTACTCTGTACGCAATCAGTGGCACTTAATTATAAATATTATTTCTTTGCGTTTTTATCGATATTCGATACGGTCTCCTCAGCTATCGAAAACATTTTTATTTTGAAAGTAAGTGAAATATGTGCAGAACTACTATATGTGTGATTTGTCAAACATGGGGTTTGATTACATTTCCCCGTCCCGTTTGTAATTATTAAAAAAAGCAATTGACTCTGTTATGTTTTTTCTCATGCTATCTACGGTGCAAGAAATGTTGAGACAGTGTGACGGTTTGTAAATATCAAGAATAACTGCGGCATTTAATTGGTCGCTCAATGTTGATCCGCTTTTACGCATAATTTTAAATTTAAATTCATTTTGTCGGGGCAACGTATACGACGCAATTGTTGTGCCTACTGGTTGGCGGTTAGGATACTTACTCCCTGAATATTTGTTTGTCTCTTATTTAGACAAATTTCGGCTTGACTGCAATAGCGATAAATTCGAAAAGAGCCCATAGGCAGGAAAGACTGGAATTTATATAATGGGATATAAAACAGAACAGCCATTTATTTACATCTAACCTAACCTGAAACTTTGCACTAACATTACATGGTTTTAATACCGGAATTACCGATTACTTCATTTTGATCTTTTTTCATTTTCGATTTTCAAAAAATTTGTTGTACCTCAGATCATATTCCAATACTTTTTGGTAACTTGTACTTATATGAAAGAATTTTCAAGTATCTATAATCAATTTTTTTCCAAGTGGTCTACTCTCGATATACCGATGATATATAGTTATTTTTACCGAACGGGATCAGTTTGGTCCCTTGTTTTTGTCAATTTGTCATAGTCTTAAAAATTAAAATAGAAAGATAAAATTTTACAAAAACATTCGTTGATTGATTAAGAGTACAGTGTTAAAAAGATGGTAGCAATCCGCATGCATGCACGTCGACCATAAATAAGAGACTAAATAAATTGGAAATAAATTGGAATATAAAATTTTTTCATCAATTTTCGACATGTTAGTAAATTAATTGCAACCAGTTTTGGACTGATTTCGAGTCGGTCAAGAATTGTTTGTGGTCAATTTCCGCTTCTTATCTCTATTTTTGCAACAGTGGCGCTTACACAAAAAATAGACGGTCGAAATAATCGGTTTTGGTAGGAATATCTATATTTGAAATGTCGCTAGTTCTAGTGGAAAAACCCGTTCGACATTTAAGGGCATGACGAAGTGGGGATTAATATGCGCCGTTAGTGTACATTCAGAAATGTGTGAACAGTAGTAACTTATATGTCAATTAAAAAGCAAATAATTTGTATTCACCGGCTATTTAGTGCATATAACGTCATAATAAAATATATATCAGACGACTGTGAATATGGAACCGACAAAGTTCAATTTATCTGCATCAGGAAAACAGAAGAAAAGTTTATCGGTTATATTGAAGCTCCTATGTTGAGTACGAAACTAATTTCAGCTGAGAGTTCCTCTGAAAAGCATCTGTATATACGGTTCATAGTTTGCGCAATTATCTGCAAATCGCTACATATATTGATCGATATTAGCTCCAGCTTGCGACCAATCGCTTAGGTCAGGTTGTGAATGGTGAATATGAAAGGTTCGATTCCGCCCACATATAATTTCTTTCCTTTTAACATATTTTCCTGTTTTTCGCACCTATCTTTGGCATTTTAATTACTTTCAACATTTTAGAAAGGAAGTCTTGTTGATTGTGCGAGCAAGTCTTAAGTACGAAGAGAACGTATACACGTTATGTTGTCTTCGATACTTATTTCCAAGCGTTGACTTATCTTATACCCATTCTTATACAATTATTGGTCAAAATATGTGTAAGTTTTTTTTTCCAATGAAATTTTATTCCAAATTGCTGGGCATAGAGATGAATTTCACTAAAAGTAGAGTTGTTCCATTTCGCCGTAAGACTCAAATCTTTTTGTTTTCGGATTGTTAAAAAAGAGCTTTACTATAAACGTTATTCACATGCCCATATAGACTTTCATGGGCCCGGTCCTCTTGAGTAGCTGCTAAAAAAAAAAAAAAAAAAAAAAAAAAAAAAAAAAAAAAAAAAAAAAAAAAAAAAAAAATAAAACCAACCTGAAAAACAAAAAAATAAATTAATAATGAACTTGTCACGACAGTTCTGAAGTGTATTACCGATATACATGGGCGGCTTCTTCTTTTTTTTTTTTTTTATCATTCAAAATCCGATGAATGAACGCGATCTCGATCGTATTGCTGGCACATAAAAAATTAATCGAACCCTGTATGATTTTCATACATTTGTTTTGAGGTACTGGCAAACCAATAAACTTATATTTTGTTTTTATACATTCATCTATGTGAGACCTCGGACTTATTCTAGCAATTGTTTTATGATGTAATCAATTTTTAGCATATTGCCCACACTCCAAGGGTTGATAACTCACAGCGCAGGCGTTTTAAGCGTCTTCTTCTGTACAGAGGCTCCTTTATTATACGAGAGTTAGGTTAAATTGTAGGCTTTTAGGGAATCTAAGGTAAAGAGCAAGTAATGAAAATATTTAAAAATAATATATTATGGCTTTTACGTTAAAATGCACTTTGAGAAAAATCAAATATGAATATATTAGTGGGCATAGAAAAGTCTGATGACAAAGCGCATGTCATCAAACAACTTATCTATTTAGAGTAAAGAAAAAATTTGCTTACGACGAACTTAAAGCAAACATATCTTAACATTTAAAACATTTTATTCAATATATTTTCGCAATTCTATCAAATTTTAAAACTCCTGACGCAATCTTATTGAAATATTATATATATGCACAGATTTTGTAAATTGAAGGAGAACTTTTTCAAAATTATGAAAAAAAATTATTTCCGAAAAAATCGATAAAAAAAATTTATAATTGAGGTATTGCGCAGGTCTGTCTGCATAGAAGTCTTATGGATTCACGTATGCATATGCAACGATAATAAGGTGGTGGCTAATTCGCTCAAAGTGTATTCAGGTAAAGGACCAAGATGCTCAGTCGCATGAGAGATATCGCCGCAACAGGAACAAGGAAACGCAAAAAAGAGACTCGTAAAGTATTGCGTACAGTACAGGATAATAAATAAGAGGCAGATAAAGGGTGCTTGGAGGAGGTGTGTAATGAGCTTTGCCAACAAACTAAAAGCAACGATAATAGCTATTAAGTTGTATGGGCATATTATAGAACATTGTGCGCCGCATATTTTATTTGTTGTTGCGAGTATTGTTCATGCATTGCGAAGTGCGTAATTGTATATATATATATATATATATATATATATATAAATGTATGTTTGTTTGGTGTGTCGTACTGTGTTCGTATGCAGTTTATGTGCACACTTCCATGCATGTGCAAGCATGTTTTATATTAAATTTAATGCATTTTGATTGTGCAAGATTCAGGTGGTAGCAATGACTAAAACCGTACATATATACAGGGTCGTGAAAAAGAATCGAATCAAAATTTCGTACTTACTTCTATTAAAAAAAAATAGACCTACCTCGTCTTGCTGTTGATATCTGTTGATGTTGTTTTTTTTATAAACGTGAAGATGAATAGTTTGTGTAATTGAAGACGAATTTAGTTCGTATTCGCAAGTTCCTCCTTTCTTTGGCACGTTCTGTTTAGCTATTCTATTAAATTATATGTTGTGCTTTTATTGCAGGTGTGAGAAAAATGTCTACTAAACCTAATACACGCAATCGAAAACGTCGTCCTGGTGATCCTTGGGTATCGAAAAATCGTGTCCTCAATGGTGGTGCAAAGCTTAAGAACAACATTGCCTTGGGCCGTAATCCGAATTTCGATACCGATGAGACCAAAGTACTCATACAGTTGTGGGGTGATCCGAAGGTGCAGCGTCAACTTATTACTACACATAAAAAATATAGCGTTATAGTGGAGTTGTCTGCCAAAATGGAGGAATATGGTTACTTTCGCACGCCCGAAGAGATAACGACGCGCATTAAAAACCTCAAGTGTATATATAATCGTTTGAAGAAGGAAGTAGAGTCCGGCGAATGTTCACAACCTTCCTGGCGTCATTACGCTGAAATGGATGCCGTGATGTCACGACCTATATTCAGTGTCAGACCGAATGAAGTGCCTGCTCCATCGATCAAGTTTCAAATTGAACAGGAGCTGGAAAGACGAAAAGAACGTAAACGAAAAATATTGGAAGAGGGTAAGAGTAAGCAAAATATGTGAAATATGTGATAGGGACGTAGGGGTTCTATTTTTAATCAATTTTAGGTGGATCTGTCTCTGAGAGTGATGATGAAGACATTATCGATGTCCTGGCCTTTAGCGAACCGCTTGCAAAGAGAATACAAAAAACTAATAATAATAAGACTGTACATGGAATAAATCTTATCGACGAAGAAAGAGAAACCGAGATTGGTGCGACGGAAGTAGACAAAATTAAGGGCTCTAACGTTGCAAAAAACTCGGATAATGGGAATGGTATGGAATATTATATGAGTTTAGAATTGAGATTTGATACTAATTTTTGGTTGAACGGCATTCATTTTTAAGACAAATCGGTTGATGACGAATTTTTTATTAAAATGGAAATCGATACTGAAGAGTTCATAGCCGATAAAATGAACAATGATAGCTCAACCTCAACTAAAAATGCGAACGTTAAAAAAACCGTGATTGTGCAAAACAACTCTGATAAACTGAGAATTGATCAAACGTCCAAAACAAATGAACTGAAAGAAAGTAGCAGCAAATCTCACAACAACAGCAGTAATAAAAATAGGGATTCTATTGACGATTTGTTATTGGTACCTAAAGTGGAGCCAATAGATGTGGATGCTGAAGATGAGTGAGTAGTGTGAAAAGCCTCTTTTTTTTTTTTACTTGCAACTGTGTTTTTTTTTTTTTTTTATCTTAGAATACCAAAGACCTGTCTTAAAAGTACACCAACAAGTTTATCTTGCAGTATTTCTGCCAATTCGATATGCTCTTCAGCCTCATTGATACCGATAACAACAATAACTAACGCTACCACTAGCATAGCAAAAAATGCCAGCACTCAGCAGGGTAAAATTTCGTTAGTTCCAACGAATTTCCTAATGCAACCTAGCGTGTCGACGGTCTCTTCACAACCCCAGATACGTTTGCTGCCGAACGCTAGCGGTCACTTGCAGCCGCATTTAGTTTTGAGTACACCTGCCACACCGTCTTCAGTTAATGCCGGTACTAACAATACCGGTATTGTTACTACTGGGCCGGGCGGCATGAAACTATTGCTTGTTAATGCCGACCAGTCAAATAAGAGTAATACAAGTGCCGCTTTATCTACTTTGGCTACTAACAATATAACGGCGTCATCTTCTAATCAAAATAATCAGCCTCAATTAACGTTAAGAAAGAGCTTAGCAGCGAAGCCAGATGAATCTAAATTGCAGCAGCAAATATCGACGACAGCACAAGCGCAGCAAACACAACAGCAACAGCAACAGCAGCATCAGCAGCAATCTCAACAACCTCAAAAAGAAAGAGAAGAACGTGAAGATACATATGGGAAGAAGGATATTTACGGTACGGTTTCGGGTGACTTTATTTTATTATTATGTGCGAATTGTTTTCATTTTTTGCTTAAAGGTGTACGCTTGTTAATCAGTAAATTGATAACCGCTCAAAAGACAAACAACGATTTGCAGAAGCAACGTCTAGCCGTGGAACGCGAGCGTTTGGATTTTGAAAAATCGGCAGTGGAGAAGTTTTTTCAACTTTTCGGTCAACATATGCAACAACAAAGCCAATTGCAGCAACAAGTAAATACGCAGCAACAACACATTACGCACACGTCACAACAAGTTTTAAGTAATTCTGCTAATTTGCAGAATGGACATCCTCCCACGCAATTGCGAATAAATCCAAAAGTATTATTTACCACGGTAGTATCTTCAGCAGCTGCTACATTATTAACATCGAATGTTCTAACTACAAACGCTCGGAGCAATTTTAATACAATTGTTACACCAATACAGCAGCAACAACATTCTATACAAACAAGTGATGTGCAATTGGTCGCACCAAAACTCGAGCCAAATACTTGATTAAAATTATAGAAATTTTTGCTTAGAAAGCATAAATTTAGTAATTGATATTAAAAATGATAACAAATATATCATATATTATATATATATATATATATAATTAACAAATAAATTTTAAAATAATTTAATTATATAAAAAAAATTTATTTTTTTATAATAAAAACACAACTATTTTCTTCTTTCTCTCCATTTTTTTTTTTTTTTTTCTTTCTCTGTTTTTCTCGTTGGTGTAAACTCTTCGTAATAATTATTTCTTTTTCGAATTCGTTAGCCGTCAAAATAATTCATTTGAAGATAACGTGGAAACAAAAACAAAAATTATTATAAAAAAAATAAATAAATGTTTATTATTACATATTTCCATAATTGTCATTTGACTTGCTTGGAGCTTTTTCGGCGGTAGCTGATAAACAAACGTAATATAATTCTTTAATGCAAAATGTAAAGTTTCCTACACTAGGTTCGATAATATTACTATTTGGCAATTGTAATTTTTCTACATATAGTAAGTGGATCAACTTGGTTCTAATTCGCCAAGAAAGAACTTATTATTATCCTTTATCAATTTTAGTTATGAAATATAAAAAAATGACATTCCTCTCTCATGGAAAGGCAGGGTAGCGATACGAAAAACAGACTTGAACGATCCAAACTTATTAGAATAAATACATTAGCTGGACTAGCTAGATAAACTAGCAAAGATTAAACTTGATTGTCATCTGGAAGCTTATTTGTTGTAAGATCGTTCATATGGGGGATAAGGCCATGATCACAATGATTCCATCCGCTCGAAATTTTCCATATTTCTTTAATATGGCAAAATACGACTTTTCACCGGCTTATCTCGGGAATTATTAAAGATTGCGAATATTTTTTTCATTTCATCATCTTTTTCAAGTCTCTAGGATAATGGGTGGGTAGTGGTCGTAAGCAAAGAAAAATAAGGCCATCATAGATTTTTAACATGTCTTAAATGATAAATGTTAAAAGTTATCAGAGCGCGTTTATTTCCGTAAATTTATTTTTGTGATCGATTTAGCATCTTACAGGAGATGATACTACCAACCGGATCAGGTTATTCTGGTAGCTTTCAGCTTTTTAGTATCCAAAATGACTTTATATTTTCTGGAAATTTATAATATTGATGTTTGTACACTACACACTTTCAGTGCTTATATAGAAATACCTCGCATATACATTGTTAATGGCAGTATCTTAATGTAGATTTAGTTAATTTTTTGTTTTTTTTTTTTTTGATAATAAAACAAAAGGCTGCACTATTTTACTAATTAATTTGCATAATTATTATGCCATTTTTTGTTCTTTTACTTCACGGTAAATTATTATTATAATCATGTAAAGATGAAAATTTACGATACTTAGCAAAGACATGCACCTTGAAAAAACGTAAGCTAACATAGTGAGTTAATTCTACTTTAGTGAAATAGTAATAAAAGAAAAAATAATAATAATAAATAAATAAAAATTTCATTAAAATAAGGTTTCGCTGCGATATACGTCAAACTTTGAGCAGATTTATGAAGCGATAGTTCAGAATCTTAGTTGAACATTGAAGGAAAAACTTGAAACAAGTTTAAGCTAATGTCACTTTTGCGACTTCCTTTTTCTGCGACATGCAAAACTAATTTAAAAATTTTGTAGTTTTCTCTTCATGTTTATTTTTATACTCACCACTGTAACCTGGGGATATATTCATTTTGTTTTTGTGCATAAGGTATGTAACACACCCAAAAGAAGTTACCCCATAATATAATATATATTCTTGATCAGCGTGAAATTCTAAGTTGATTTAGCAATGGATGTCCGTCTGTGCGGTGTGTTGTTGGCAGTCTCCTGGTCGTAAGAATGAAGATATCAACTTCAAATTTGGTACAAACATTGGAAATTTCTGCACTCAAGTTGATATTGAAAATAAGCCAAATTGGTCGAGGCAAAAGCGCGCAGTGGACCGTAAACTGAACGAAACTCGGTTTTTTTTTTAAAAAATTTTTTAATTTTTGCCCGTTACTCGGAAACTATTAAAGTTAGAAGGCTGAAATTTACCAAATTTACTTTACAAAACACTCTACTCTGTGGGTCCAAAAATGCAAACATTCGACCATGCCCATTTATGAGTAATTACATTTTATTTTTCTCAGTATCTTGAGGTTTTCGGCTTATCTATCATAACGCATGCAGGACAGAATGTTTAAAACTATTTTGTACACTCCTCAAGAAAGGATATATTATCTGCCTAAAAATGGGTTAATCTTAATAATGAATAATGCACGGGTCGCGAGTATTTGTTTCTTAATAATACCAGCGATATGGGTATCGAATAAAAGAACTTGGAAAATAGAATGCGAAAAAGATAGTGGTGAGTATGCGAGATTCGATTCCCGCACAAATATAATTTTCTTACTTGTTTCAATTAATAATTATTTATTATCAGAAATTGAAATGATATATAATCCCAATTGATTGATTGCTATAACGATACTAAATATGAAATTCGTATATTTCTATGTAAAATATCATTCTTAACTGCTTATTGTTGTTGTTAAACACATGAAATATGATTGAAATAATTTTAATTAAATTCTTACGATCTCTCCTTTGTTATTAAATCGTGTATTTAATTGTTTTTCCTTTTTTGTAAATAGTCTTCGGCAGACCATATATAAATTACTAAGCGGAAAATTTTTGATTTGTATAGTGATAAAAAAAAATGTTTGCGTTAATTATATACTGAATTTTTATTCCTGTTAGGAATTGATGATTTGACAGAGTTTATGGAGCGAGATGATTACATTTCCAGTCATCTAGTTGACTTGTATGCTCATTTATATTGTAATGTCTGTTTGCATATGAAGTATATTAGGCCTATGGACTGAAATTTTCTTTAAAAAAAAAAATATATATATATATAAATAAATATATATATATGAAAGACAATCACAAAAGTTTATTTTCGGCTTTTTTTCCTTTTTTTCTTTTTAATCACATAAAAACAAAATTCAAAAAAAAATATTTTAACGTTTAACAAGATTGCATGTGAAGACAAAAGTCGTAAACAAAAAACATATCTATTGACGATAACGTATTGCTAGTTTTGTTTGCTGTTTATTCTCGATGGCACCCTGCCTTTCCTCCTCGTTAGAGTGCGTGCGTATATATTCTAAAGCTTTGAGTATGGCATTTGGTACGGGCGGTGGAGTGGGTAAATGATTCCCGCTAGGATGGAAACCATTATCATCGGCTGTATAGCTTAACGTGATCAATTGACCGTCTGGGGCGTAATAAGCAGCCGAACCACTTGCATAATGCCCACCTATTCCCGATTCCTGAGCAGCAATACCATTTGTCGTATCGTACTGATACTGATAGCTACCGTCCCCTTTAACCTCAGTGCTAAAGCTTCTCGTTTCCGCCACCGCATCATATTCATTAGGCCGAGCCGCAACAAGGCTTAACAAGTAGACAAACAAACTGCGAATAAGCTAAAAAAGAACGATAAATATCACGCGGGGTTAAAAAAATCTTTTCTTCATATCTTCTCTCTGATTATATTATATTTGTGGACACTTGTGATCAAAAATTTCATAGTAATTCATGTACCCAAGTAATCCGCAAGTGATTGTAGAAGAAGAAGACTTAGCAACTTGCTTACCAATTTATTCATGATGTTTTTTATGATTTTATTGAAAAATTTTATTAAAAAAAAATATAATTCGCCCGTATGAGTACTGTTGTTGTTGAGACTTCAGGTCTTTTAAAAATATTAATGGTGGCAAATATCATCTGCTCTGGCAATTTATACAAAAAATTTGCTCTTACGAAGAAGGACAAAACTGCCTGCCTGAAGATGTTACTTTTTCGGCTGTTTTTTTTTTCTACGAGTATAGGCAAAAAAAAAAGCCACTTTTCGATTTTTGCCTTTTTGCCTTTTTCTTATTTCCTTTTTGTATTTTGAAAGAATTTTTTTTTTGTTTTTTTTTTTTTTTTTTGAAAATTATGAAACAATATCATTGACATAACATTTTTATTAGTGTGTATGTCAGTTTCATTTACTGCTGGAGAATTAGTTTGCAAAACGTATGCATATGTAGCCTCATCTCTAATTCAAGGACCTTGGGCCTGAGTACTATAATTTATTATGTATTATTGTGAACTTGAAGCTCAAAAATTCTTCTTTTTTTTCTCTTATTTAATTGATTTGTTGGAGATTCTTTGAAGGGGAAGTAAACGATTCGCCTTCGAGTGGATCCTGGATACTATAATAATTTTTTTTAAACATTTCAAACGTGACTCGATCTATTGAAAGCACTTTTTAAGCAAAACTATTTTATGGCTCTCGATTATAATAATTTATTGCAATCTTTTGGTTAACATCTACCATAGATCAGAAGTTGTTGAAGCAAAAAAATGCAACTATTCAACATTTTGGGCCCGATTCTGTCAGATTTGAAAACAGTTTTTCGAAATTACACTTCTTGTGGCGAACAAACGTTTAATTTTCATATAATCTTCCCTTGTAGATTAAGAATGACGTCACTCCGTTTCCAATCTATCCGTCCATTATTGTGTTCAGACATATGTGTGCATATGTTTTGGTCGAAGAACGAAAGCCTTGGAAAATAGTTCGGATCGACCCAATTTTTCGTCTAACTTGTAAATGAATAACGGTATGAAGCGAAGTGGTGTAGGGTACTTAATCGTGCGCCTCGGCCCATTATAATGTTTTTATTTGTTTAGTTCTATACAACATGTTGGGCAATAAATAATTTATTTCAAATATTAAAAACCTTCGCAGGATTAGAGAGCGAGAGAGCAGGTGGGGACGGAGTCGGAGACGGAGACGCCAACTTTCGGGTTCGTTAACAAATTGAAGAATTTAGGGCCAAAAGCTTATCTACCATCTTAAACCATTTAGACAAAAAGGCATAAGGCATTGATTGCACAAACTTAAGTTGTCTGTCCGTTGATCCGTCTCTTCATTATATTTTCGCAAGATTTGCATTTTCCAAAATTCGTGAACGAAATAGTACTTCGACATAAAAAGATGGTGTAAAATATTTGGATCGAATGGGCTAATTTTTTGAACTCTCTCTCATATAATTGTTCTTACGAAGAGTAAATCTACTAAAAAACTTGTTTGAACTTTTAACATTTTACGTTGAAGATTGATTTATATAATCGTAACTTGAAATTAAAACTTCAAATTTGGACTTTTTTTTTTTTTTTTTTTTTTTTTTGATCGCATCATAAAAAGTAAGCCCTTATCTGGCAACTGGTCTAATTTTTAGTATTATTCGCCAAAAATAGGTGAAGATCTTTAGTGATCGCGTCAGTTGACGTTGAAATATTGCTCTTATACGTGGGCGCTCATGCAAAGTGTGCCCCTACATTTGTATAACGTATACTTTTCGGAATTTTATCAAGAAAATCAATGAAGAACTATATAAGAGAAAGTCGTGTAAAGGAGTTAATAATCGACCTTGCCCGACTATAATAATTTTACTTCGTATTGCTTAACGACATAAAAGGCAAGTGTCATGCGTAACGATGTGTGCATTTGTTTTTTCAGGCACTCTACGAAAAATTCTTTATACTTATATAAAGTAATCTTTGATAGGCTAAGTGTTGGCGACAAATTTTGCTAACTATTGTAGTGCGTTTGCAGTGAATGCAAAGCAAAAGATTTTATTTTAAAAGCGCAGTGAATACACTTTTGTGTAAACTTAACCTTGATCATGATGTAAATGATAAGGCAAGCACTAGGACAGAGCCACAACCGGTATAATTATGTTCACTTAACTCGAAGTTCAAATGAGTGCCACTTTTTCTGTGTCGCTCTTCTTCTTTCTTTTCGATTTAATAATGGTTTTATCGCGATGCGGTTGCCATTTAAAAGCTTTAACAACAAAATGGGTCAGACAACAATAAACGATGCACCGAATTGGCGAAAAGGAGGGGTACAGTGATTAGTATCATATAAATAAACGCACGTAGCAGCCACAATTATGCGTCACGTGTTATAGGTCCTCTTCCTTCCCGCTGTTAATGGTATTAATCTTCCTCGTTCCATGATCTCTTATTTTTTTTTTTTTGTTTTCTTTTCATTTTCTGGTTTATGTTGGCAGTTTTGTATTCCCTTCAGAACATTGAAAAACATGTTCAGGTTTTGCAAAAAAAAAAAAAAGAAAAAAAAAGGAAATTTTTTTTAAAAATATATATACGTTGCGGTGAACTTCACCTGTCGAACTGCATTTGCGTAAAGTTTCATAAACTATTTTATTTTATTTTATTTATTCATTGCAGTTCGGTTGATTGTTAATGCTTTTTTTTCACTCTAGCGATATGTTGCAAGGTCATCACGATGGCTATTGTATTATGTATTGCGGCAAAAAAGTGAAATACATACGAATGAAGGCAAGAAATATATATAATTTGTAAACACACGCTTACATACACTAATCTAAGCTTATTGAAAGAAGCAAAGTGAATTTGTACCTACCTACTCTGGCAATTTTGTTTTGCTATCTCTTCTCATCTGCTTGAATAGATGTTATTATCTTTTCATATCTCTTGCAAGGCATATTAGGTTAGATTTGTTTAAATTTTTATAAGACATAGAAATATGTCGCGGAAAACTCATGAAGTTAATCAACATAAATCAGCCATGACTGTCTGACCACTCGTCACTTAAGATACTCAAAGTTTCGTTGAAAGAAAAACAAAAAAAAAAAAAAAAAAAAAAACAAAAATTGCCTTCCAATTTTTTATTTTTTTTTTTTTTTTTTTTTTTGTTTGTAGAAAAGAAATGGATTAGGCCTGTATGTTTTACTTTAGACCCATAATCCAGTAACGTAATTGAAGTTTCTTAGATTTTTTGATTTCTAGGTTATGTTTGAATGAACAGCGCATTCTTCGTTTTACAAATTTCGTTTTGTTCTGCTGGGGTATTTTTTTTTTTTTTTTTTTTCAATTGAGTGACATGCTGAAGTTGGTTGTGAACACACCAACGACAGCATGAAGATTGTTCATTTAATTCGGGTCCGATTTATTTCGAATTGAAATTGTTCACCTTTTATACAAAATTTCAAGTTTCATTATAAATTCTCATGTCATGTTAAGTTTGAAAATCATATTAATTTGATTAAAGGTGCGCCAGCACCTGTAGACTACATGACTACATGAATACATTGTCGTACTTTACTTATTGCTATTATTAACAAATTATACAAAATTATGAATTAAAATACTTACGGCATAGAGACCGGCATAGAAAACATAATAAAAGTTTTCGCGAGAGCAAATATTGATTTAAATCAATTTTCAAACGCGTAATATTGAAGGAGTATTTATTACATCATTCGAACGAAAATATATCTGCATGATTATGAAAAAATTCCAAAAAATTGTAAGAATGAATTCATATAACTTTGAACTTATCGAAGACAAACTCCATAATTCATTCAAACTGAATCAATTCGCTTTTTTCGCGCTCTATATTCCGTGTGTAAATATTCTTATGTTACGGATATTATTAAATAGTCAGGTATGAATGATGATTTCCCGGTAATTTTGCTCATGTTAAAGTGCTAGGCAGTACCTCTCTCTCCCTTTCATTTGAAATTCGGAATTTCAAGTGTGCGTAAGATCATTAGTAAAATGCATGCAAAATATTAGGTTGAGGAAAAAGAAATCCATTATTTCTTCTTCTTCTT
>KK502431.1:977319-1003017 GCA_000688735.1 Glossina austeni | reverse complement strand
TATATATATATATATATATATATATATATGTGCTCTTTTTAGGATGTTCTTAGAGATTTGTTTTTCTCAACAACTATAAAAATTAACAGAAAAAGTGCATTCTTTTTAAAAAAAAATATACCGCTTGCTCGAGGTGGTGGTGGTGGTGGTGGTGTTTGCTTGAAACAGTTTGCGATTATTTCCACTTAAAATTGTAGATATGAAAATTTTTTTTTTTTTAATTTTTGCAAAATTTTTTACTGATTTTTTTTCTTCATTTTGTTCATTTTGAACGGCAAGCGCCACGAATCGTTGTTTACATCTTCGTATAACACTTTCCAAGACATCAGTTTGCTGTTTTCTATTGCTAATCTGTGACTGAGACTTCCTCGCATTTCTGTAAGACTCGAGATGCTTTCCAATTTCTCTGATCTTTGTCGCTGGTCTTCGCTCGCTTCTAGACACTCCGATCTGAGTTGGCGTCCAATAAACTGGCTTTCTTCCTCAGTTAGAATCTCTAACTATTGGCATTCCCATCTCACTTATACATGTCAAGGTGTGGCGGTTGTAAGCTACGATAACTTTCAGACATTTTCCTTATGACGCATATTAGTGTGATATTGTTCGCTTTTTTGACTGGCAGGGCTGCTCCGTTCACCACATGGTTTAGTTTGCGTGAGTTTCACTTTTTCTTTTTCGCTTCTTATATGCTCGTTATCTATATCGTCATAAATAGACCGCAGATCACTTAAGGTTTCACTTTCTGCTACTATTTAATATGTGCATCGATTTGCGAACCTTTATAGTTGTGTCTGCTATTGTACCGTGTGCTGCCCTTTGGGAAGTAAGGGCGGAGCCAGCGTCACTCTCTACCTATGTCTCTATCTCTATTTACACATCCATTTGCCGCCACTATTTAATATGTGCATCGATCTGCGAACGGTACAATTATGTCTGCTATTGTACCGTGTGCTGCCCTTTGGGAAGTAAGGGCGGAGCCAGCGTCATCCTCTACCTATGTCTCTATCTCTATTTCCACTTCCATTTGCCGCCATTTCGATATCAACTTTGACTTCTGCTCCTATTTCCTTCCTTTCGACTTTTATTTTTCCTTTATTTCACGAGTACCCGCCTCTACATTTACCTGCTTACAAATTTCTACTTCTACTTCTGCACTTTTGTTCTGCACTTCTTTTCTTTTTTTTTTTCTATCCATTGCTTAATCTGAATTTATAATTTTATCTCCACTTCTATCTATCTATCCTTGTTTATATATCTCCATCCTTGTCTATTTTGATCTCGGTTTTTATTTCTACTATTTTTTCGCTTCTATTTTTATTCATTCATCTATTATTTTGCTTCATTTTTATCTAAGCCAGTCCATTTATTTCCCTCTCACCTACTCTCGTGTTTAAATAGCAATTCAGAAATGCCTTTAAGAAAATAAATCTAAACTAAGATTGATAAAGCAATTTGTTTGAAAAAGGTAGTGGAAAGATTCTTCCTAATCCTTAATCAATGTGAACATGAAAAAGTGTTCTTACTCCTTAAAAACTATCAGCTCGCCTGAATAAAAGCTGATGTTTATGCGCAACTGCAAACAGCAGATGATAAGAATTGATTAACTTAACTGAGATGAACATAAACTGAAGGTATTATCTTTAATGTAACTTTTATAGACATGTTTAACCACCACCACAAATGCTCCTTGCCTGCTTTGCTATGTTTGCTTCTTCTCTCAATGTGAAAAAATTTAAATATAGTATGCAAGTAAAGCGAACGTTTTAATTTAAAATTAATAAAATACGTTATATAGCTTGAAACCCTCAATGAATCACTCAATCCCTTCATCCCCAATGGATTTAATCAATAGATTAGTTTTCATATTTGTCAACAGGACATAAGTGTATACTAAATTTGTTCTGTAAATCTGTCAAGTTAATCAAATTCATTCTAATTGAAAAAAATATATAAGAAGTGAAGACATTTTAAGAGTCAGTGGAAAATACTTATAACAATTCTTAGATTAATTTTTTCTTCAAATTTTTTAAATGAGTTGTTTTTTCATTTATTTGTAACGTACTGAACACTGGAGCGACAACTTAGGCGACAACTTCAGGCGAAGTTAAACAAGTGTTAGGCAGGTGAACAGCTGAGTGGACGGATAGACAAACACTCAGTTGCGCAGCCAAACTTTGTTAAAGTAGCGCGACTATCAAATTGCGTTATCTGCCTTCAATCCTCAGGGCAACAGTGTAACAGTTGGGCTTCATTTACTGAGGATTTGTGGGTAATAATAGTTGCAGTGAATCTTAACATCTACGAGCGATCAAGCACGCATTTTCGATGCTTTGATCGTTGCCTATATTTCTCTCTCTCTCTCTTTCTCTCTCGTTCGTTTTGACCATCACCAGGACAAGGAGATCCACCACCACATTGACAAGACTTTCTGAATATTTGATTAAATATAAAAAAAAAATTTAAAAAGAAAATTTTAGTACCATTGGTTAGGCTTATATCCAGTGCGGACATCGGTTTGCTATTTGATAGAAACATTGGAAGTGCTTGCACGTACCATGCTATTGAAAATTAACCGAATCGGTCAAGGGACATAAATTGGAAATATATGCCAAATAAGTAAAACGTCCCCTAACAAATATCAAATTGGGTTCCTCAGTAAAGGACATCGAGATAATTCCTGGCGTCTCTCTCTTACGAATGTAGCGTTGAATGCAGCTACATATGCATCAGATCCCATTAGACAATCTTATCGGTGGACATCGGGTCCGCCGTGGTTCAATAATGAATTAGAATTTCTTAAAAACGACGACAGCAGATTATTCAAGAAAAGTGACGCGTCACACGATTATCCCTTGTATTCCATTATAAGGCAGAGATTCAATCGATTCATTTACGTGTATTGCACAAAATATTTTTTCAAAACCAATTCATCCGAAATATCTTTATAAAGTTCTCCTCATTTCATTGCCTTAGTCTCATTTATTTATTTAATTATTTATTTATTTAATTGCACGTAACATTCATTTAACATAAATTTACAATCGAAATAGATTGACTTACTACAAGTAAATTTTATACTATTTCTTACGATTAAGCTCTTATAAAATACAACAAAAAAGGCAAGAGAAAAGGTAAAGAAAATTGAAAAACAAAATTCAAGAAAGAAGAAGAGAAAAAAAAACCCATATACACTTGTGGCACAAGAGGCATACTCCCAAGCGGTGTATAGATTCGTTTTAGGGTTAAATCTCTAAACGATTGCAAATATGCAGAAACTTGGCAACCAATTATAGTGAACATAGTTTTAACGATTAACAGTCTAACAGTCTAAGTACGATATACGTAAAGTTCGCGTATTGCGAAGACGAGTTTTGATTGAGTCTAAGGACTTGGATTATGAGATTAAATTATTGATTTAAATTTGGAGTTTTGCAAATGCATTTAAATGGATGTTTTATGAGAAAATAGTTTCCAGAAAATGATTAGGAACGTTGAAGTTATTATATTAATAATAATAGTATTCGTTACCATAGCTAAGAAGAAGACATCAAGGATAAAAATCGAAGTTTCTCTAATAAGGGTAAGTCTAGCGAAAGCAAATTATTTTCATGAGGAGGCAACGAAGCGAAGCGGGCCTGAATCCAAATTCCTCAAGACAAAGTTCCGAAAGCTCCCCGTTCATCTAACTGTACAGGACGCCTATAGGAAGAAGATCATGCAACTAAGGCATGTCCAAGCGTTGATCTGACCAAGCTAATGAATAGCCTTTTCGCACGTTGTGAGTCGTCAAATTTTCTAAGCCATTGTTTAATTTTATCTATAGATAGCTCGATTTGTAGATTAAAATTAATTAAAAAATTAATTAATTAATTAAAAAATTAATTAATTAATTAAAAAATTAATTAATTAATTAAAAAATTAATTAATTAATTAAAAAATTAANTAAAAAATTAATTAATTAATTAAAAAATTAATTAATTAATTAAAAAATTAATTAATTAATTAAAAAATTAATTAATTAATTAAAAAAAAAAAAAGAAGAATTTTGGTCAAGCAACATCTTTCACAGCTCAGTACATGAATCTACGATGTCCAATTTATGTAAACTGATGAAATGCTCAGCGGAAAATGAATTCGATCTTGAGAAGGAATTCAATTCCATAAAATTCGAAATTTCGAATCTTTTTGAAAATTATTTTCAATGTAACCGAATTCAATAACTCTATCAAAGCCTATCCATATGAAATTAAAGACACGATTGAGATTTCAAAAATCTTTATTTCAGAAGGCAAAGGTTTAAGATCATTAATCATCATAACTGCTTTTCAGACCCGGATGACGTACCGTCCTATATTCTGAAGCTGTGCGCAGACAAACTCTCTGGTGCAAGAGCTATTATCTCTAACCTCTCTCTACAGATTAGAGCATTTCCATTACGTTGGATTAAGAGCAGTTTTCTTGTCCTAACTCATAAAAACGGAAATACAAAACTGATCATTAAATCGTTCATCTCTCCAGATCGGCATACTTATCAGGATGGTATGTCAACTGTAGCTAACCTCTTGGAATTCAAAAGTAAAGCTTTTAAGTGTTTTGCTAAAGATTCCCAAACAGATGTTACACATGGGCATAGATTTTAGTAAGACTTTTGAAGCTGCAGTGTGCTCTTTAGTTCATTCCATGCGAATGAATTTTTTTTTACGGTAAGGAAGCGAGTCTTCTAACCCATATTGTGCCATATATCAATGAATTTTCATACGTAGTCAAGCCATTTAAAAGTTTGACATACCCTTACATGAAACTACTCAAATCTGTTAATAGTGAACCAAGTTCCAGTGCCCTTTAAGGTGATCTAAATAGGTTACTTACTTGATGTTCTTAATCTAACTTAAATTAACTTCTTTAAGGCTAAACTTGAAAAAACGTTAAAAATTATCTTTTTCTTAACGGAATACTTTATAGTTTCATAAACCGTGAAGAACGTAGAAATGGTTCATGATTTAGGAGCGCTTTTCGACGATAAACATTGCTTCTTCTACATATTGAACCGTCCGTCCATCCATAAATATATATATATGACGTTAGTAAAACCCATACTGGAATATGCTGTCCTATCGCTGTCATGTTGAAGGAATTTCCCAAGGCACCCACCGGCAACATAACAATCGTGTGAGGATAGACTGTATTGTATATATACCAATAGCGGGATCTCACCCTTAGTAAATAGGGTCTTACGATTCATAGGCCTTATTGACTGTATGAACTTTAATGTTCCAGTTCGTCCCTCAAGAAGCTATCACACGCATACACAACTAAGCCAATATAGATTCAACGATGAATTATTTAATCTACTCAGGCTTCTTGGCAAATTTGTATACGATGTACACAACTAAGTCTCCATATAAGACTCAACTCATATTATGAAAGCAGTTCTTTGTCCTAAATATTTTCCTTTTTTGGATTTTTAATTATGCAAGTATATGTGTAGGTTAATCGTAATATAATAGTATTAGTTCAGGTGTTATCTATGTATTGGAATTGAAAATGTGTAAATAAAAGCGTTTTGTGCTCACTACCCATCAATTGTAATTGTAAACATGATAAAAATGTTCACATATTATTTAATAAAAATAGATAAAATCAGTCACGCGACATGCGTACAAGGACTTCCAAGGCTTCTGCTAAATTCGGAATAGATATTTTCAGTTTTTCAAGCAAGAGTTTGCTAAACATATGCCTTGCACAAACGGACAGACGGACATGTTCGTAACTTGTAAGTGAAGAGAGAAAAAATTCGTTTTTTTTTTTTTGCTTTACAAACAGGAAATTTTCTCAAGTTTACGTTACACTAGACGTGTAACCTTTAACCAATCTGGACCGCTTGACATGCCAGCGTGCGTACAAGGACATCCAATGTTTCCGCTAAATTTTGACCCGACATCTTCACTTTTGCGCAGTAAGAGTTCGTTTAGCCCGCACCTTACACAGATGGATGGACAGACATACTTTTCGATAATGTTCAAAAATGTAACAGAAATAATAGGTTATGTACATTATGAGACTTGTGCACCTATCTTTTGAGCATTGCAAACATTTTGGCAAAAAGATTATATTTCGGAAGAACAAATAATTATAACGAAAAGATGCAGATTTTAGGGACAAACACAACAGTTACATGTATGTTTGCTATATATTAACATGATACGATGAGAAAAGTTTGATGTGTTATTGAAGTTCTCAGCCACTTTCTTTCATTTACATTTTCGCTGTTATATGCTATACGGCGGCCTTTCTAGACATCACTTTGCCTTTTGTCAACTATCGATGCTGTCGAGGAATTGGCTTCGGCAGCATAAAAAAGCAACGACGCAAAAGAGTGCTGCGCTGTCAACACTTTGGCCATCAGAAACACAAACGACGGCATAAGAGAACAAAGGATTATTGCAGTGGTACGACAGGGTTCCATTCTAGGTCCCTTCCTGTAAAGTCTAATGTATGACGGGCTGCTCAACGTGAAGGTTCAAAGAGGGACGAAATTGATGGGTTATGTGGGTGACATTGGCTTGATCGTGCATTTGTGTGNGTGTGATTGAAGTGGTACGACAGGGTTCCATTCTAGGTCCCTTCTTGTAAAGTCTCATGTATGACGGGCTGCTCAACGTGAAGGTTCAAAGAGGGACGAAATTGATGGGTTATGTGGGTGACATTGCTTTGATTGTGCATTGTGTGATTGAAGCGTCGCCCTCGCTAATAGAGGTTGTAATTAGTGATCGGTTAAGCCGAATAAGTAGGTGGCAGTACAAGCGAAGCGAAGCGAAGGGAACAAGCGAAGCCATACTGGCGACGGATAGATGGTTGTTTCGAGCGCCAAATTTAAAATGATTGACTACTGCAGAGAGCAACTAGATATGGAATTAACTTTCACAGAACACGTTGGATAAAGCGAAAGCACTGTTTGAAAAATAAGACCAAACATGCACGGATCAAAGCCAAGCTCAAAAAAAAAAAAAAAGTAGAAGCAACACGAGATAGGTATAGAGATAGGGATTGAGATAAGGCTAGAAACAGAGATAGATATATATTTACAGGATATTTACGTAAAAATACAAGAATGGAGATACAAACAAACAAACGGCTATAGGCAACTAAAAGCTCATAGCGCGCATAGCTAAACAGGGGTGAAGACAATAGTGAAGCATGAAATGTTGCTGACAAGTAAAAGAAATAAGGATCGAAATGAAGAAACCGACAGTGTCGAGACAGAGAGAGAACATCGCCTTGACGCGAATTTTTGATAAATATCTCAGCAATGCTTTGTGCAATGCACAAAATTTGTGTTCTATCAAATGTCGGCATTTTGATAGATTGATCGATCGGTACCTTATCTACGCTAAATTTTTTTAATTTTATTGCGTCAAGTGATAGTTTAATTTATGTGAAATATTTTTGCCAAATATATAATATTTTCTTGCATATGCTATGAGTTCCATAGTGGTGTGTATTTTGCGAATGACCGTAAATGAAACTTCAACCGACGATATATATACAAAGTTAAGCGTTCGAATAATAAATAATCAGTAGATTTTCGAACCGACGGACAGAAAAGCTTATATGCAAGCATGTATATATATGTGATAAAATCAATGACATATACTCCCCAAAATGTTACCAAGACGTAGACATATGCAGCATGCTTATATTAGGTTCGGGGAAAAAGAAATCCATTATTTTTTCGGTAGATGGCTGCACTGGTAGATTTCTCGTAAAGTAACGATCAAACAATTTCAGATTTATGCTCGTTGGAAAGGTGACATTTCGCAGTAAAAAAAATTCTTTTGTTGTTTTTTGTTTGGTGCATTCAGTTGTGAGTTACGTGTGCGTGTTAAAAATGGAAGTGAACAAAGAGAAAATTCGGTACATTTTACAGTTTTTCTTTGACAAAGGCGAAAATGCAAGCCAGGCGGCTAAAATTGCGAATGGTGTTTATGGTTCCGATACTGTAACAGTCAATTATGTGCAATTTTGGTTTCGTAGATTCCGTTCAGGAATTTTTAATGTTAAAGATGTCGTCGAAAATGTCGATAAAATCGGAGAAATGATCGAAGTTGACCGATGTTAGCAGTCGTAACATCGCCCAGGAGCTAAAAATCGACCATAAAACAGTTTTAAACCATTTACACACAGCTGGATTCAGATGAAGAAATAATGGATTTCTTTTTCCCCAACCTAATATTTAAAAAATTAATATAGAGTAATAGAGACGGAAGTAGGGAAAATGTGAAAACAGATAGCACATGAAAATAGAATTTGAGATGAAAAAAATTATTCAAATTAATTAATAACGAAAAATTAATCTAATTTAATTTACTTGCTTTGCATGCATTTTCATATATAATGAATGATCTTTAAGTCTACGCATAGATTTATTGAAGGACCAAAATGGAGCGATTTCTGGGCGATTAAAGTCATTTTAGAAAATTGCGTATTTCTTAAACAAATTTCAAGATATGAATTTATTTTCTAACCGCAATGAATAGGAAAAATATGTACATTTTTCTACAAAATTTTTGCAAACAAATAGCTTTTAGTTACTTTTATAAATACAAAATTATACCTGAAATCTTTGCAAAACAAAAAAAAAAAAAAAAAAAAAAAACCTTTTTGTGGCTTTTGATTGATTGATTTGAAATATTGCAAAATTGATTATGAATATGAATTTTTCGATTGGCAAAATTTCTTACACTCATCAAAATTCAAATTTTCAATTCAAAAATTATTTCGATATAAAAGTGAAATTTAGGGATTATTTCGATTTTCGAAGTAAAAAATCACTTTTGAAACAAGAGAATTAAAATTTATTGTTGTTTTGTTTTAACAAATCCTTTATTTTCCGCAATATTCATAGGAATATAAATATATATGTACATATGTGTATACATATATGTGTGTTTTTATAAATTTTTGCATCGCTAAGCTATTTTCTTTTTTTTGTTTTTTGTTTTTTTGCAAAATGCTGCTTAATCGCATTTAATTCAAAAAAGTTTTTTTTTTTTTTCGGCTTTTGAATATAAATACAGTTTTATAATCACAGTAACAAAATGGAAGAGAATAACAAACAAACATTTAACACTTTAGATGAAACGTTTTGTAAATTAGTGTTTGCGGTAAGGGGATCCTTGATTACCGTATTGCTGTGACGGTTGTTGATGATGTCGAGGACGTTGTTGTTGTTGATGCTGATGCTGCTGTTGCTGCTGCTGTTGCTGCTGCTGCTGCTGCTGCTGTTGTTGTTGTTGTTGTTGTTCCTCTTGATACGGATGAGTGCGAATATATTCTAAAGCTTTGAGTATAGCGTCCGGTATGGGCGGTGGGGTGGGTAAATGGGCGCCTTGTGGCTGAAAGCCATTCGCATCAGCATTATACGATAATTGTATTAATTGCCCTTCAGGTGAATAATATTGCGACGAACCGGCAGCATAATAGCCACCCACTCCCGACTCCTGCTGGGCTATACCATTTGTGGTATCGAATTGATAATTATAACTGCCATCCTCTTTCACTTCGTTGACATAGTTACGTGTCTCGGCGTTATAATCACCAGTAGCTTTTACAAAATCAACATAAATGATGACCAGACACACTGCCAACTGTAATGGAATTAGTATTATATATGTGTATGCCATTGACACACAAACACAACCAAGTCGATGTTTTCGTTATCCTTTTCGCCTTTGTATTATTTTTAATTTTATTTTTTTCTTAAGAAATGTGAAATGGAAGGATGAGGGAGGTGGGTGGAGGGGGATCCGGAAAAGGGAACGCAGGACGCTGTTAGCAGTTATCTTATTAAGATTGTAATCGCACGAACACTTACAATTTTCAACATTTTCAATTTGTTTTCGAATCTCGCTGTATGAGTGTTACGGAATTAATAATCAAATCGATGCTGTTTGTTAAAGATCTGAAACGAATTTAGTTGTTTTGTGGTTAGCAATGCACGCATTTATATGCGAAGAACTTTATGGCAAATGGGATGCAACTTAAGCACAATTATTATGTGCTTTATTATTTTACAATTATAAAAATGAAAAAAAAAAAAAAACTGGTATAATAGACACCATCACCAAACGCATTCATAACAAATACCAAAAAGAGACGTTAAGAAGGCACAGTAACAAAATTGCAAAATGATCTTAAATATCTTTGAGTGTAATGCAAGCTTTACTTTTAACAAAAACAATGAAAAGAGTGTTGAGCAAAAATTCATCTACACAAACTGATACCAGCGCAACCTCTTAACACGGACGCAAGCAAGGGAAATTTCAAAGTGAAATAGGATAAGATGTCCCTTTAGGGCAACTTTCACGTTAGTATTAGTTGAATTATCTTGAGCAGGTATCGGTAATCACCGACCTCCAGTCCATGATGTCATCGATTTCAATTCGCTCGCACGTAGCAACGCTTAAAATGGATTGTATCGGCTCAGCTGTGCAGCTATCAAATGTGAAATCTGTTTGGGTTTTTTTTTTTTTTTTTTTTTTTGCACATTAGGTCGTAAAATGTGTGATCGAAAAAAGGGGGGCAAATTGATGCACCTGGATGGACCTGGTTCTGGCTCCTGTAGTGATGTAAAGATAAAAATTGGCCCGTTAATGAAAAAAAATTGGCTACCCCTGATCTAGAAGATATTCAACCTTTAAATTTAATCGTACTCGAATAGCGTGGAACCAAGCAATAGAAACAGATTCAAAATCATTTCTTTATGATCAATGAATAAAGTTTTAATCATTTTTTACATCCTATCAAGGATGAATTATATCCTATTAAGCGCTATCGTGATGCAATATAATTCTTCGAGGTTTTATCAATTCTAACCGGCTGTTTTTCTAGTTGCTTGAGATAATTTTTTTGCTGGCTATTGAATTGGCCGCACAATCTTTATCTTTTTTAAAAACGATTCAACAATTAATGTGGATTTCAGTGCTTGCATTGTAACCGCTTTCGATTAGACGATCCATTTTACGTTCTATCGAAGATGATTCGTTGCGTTTATTCCGCTTGAGATGTATATCGCAAACATTGCATTTTCTTAACTCATGTAAAACTCAAATTTCGATATTTATAATAAGTATTTCAATGGATTTCCTATTGGTGTGCTCTCGTGATACCGCCTATATTTAATTACTTCGTGTTTAAAAAATATGACAAAAATTTTAAAATAAGTTTTTAAAAGTTTTTTTTTTCTTAGAAACGCAGGCGGACTAGTTGGCATCACTGTAGCTAACATTTGGCTGAAGTTTGTAACTTACATAGCATTATCTCATATAGGCTGTAAAGCAAACAGCGCATTGTCTTTACTCGCTTCCCGTACACTCCTTTATATGTATGAATAGTGGGACAAAAAAAAAAATGATGACACAACATAGAAATAATGGATGAATTAAACTTAACTTTTTTCTCAGTAGTGTAAATATAAATCTCTTTACATGTGTGTGTGTGTGTGTGTGTGTGTGTGTGTGTATGTATGTATGTATGTAGATGAATATGAATATTTAATTCTGAAGATCATTAAAGCCCTTGCTTGACTTGAAAATAAGTTTTAAATTTCGTAAAAAATATCACAAAATGTACAGACACACGCATATAAAAATGCAGTCACACCAAAAATCTTGACTAGGTTGTCGTTGAATACATTTGTAAGTAATTTGTCGATGAAACAAATCAGAAAACTTTAATCGCTTAATGGCCGAATCTTTTATACCCATCATCTTCATAAAAAAAAAAAGTAATTATGCATTATACGGTATTATTAGGTGGACGAGAGCGGCCAGATGCTGCAGAATCACCTCTACATTGTATGGAGAAATTGTTATCGTCCTATTTTTTATGGTTTATATGTTAAGTCTGAAACACGAACTTTAATGTTTTTACTTCTGAAAAGATGGAGGTTTTCGGTTTATGTTGCGCTCTCCTTTCCTGCGTCTGTTGCACTCTCGGCGTTTCCATTCAACAACTTGGCTTATATGCCGATGTTAAAATTGGTAGAAGAACTTCCGATGTTTTTGGCAAATTCATATATTGCGCAAGGGGATTTAAGAATAGACGTACCGACAGACACAAAGGCAAACAGGTGGGCGAATGGGCATATGTAAATGAATTCAGAAGCTACCTTCTGAATGTTGCAAACATTTTAACAAACGATTCCATTGTTCGATGATGGGTTTAAAAAGAAAAATTACTTATACCGTATCGGTCTAATGTATGTATGTAGAGTAAACGTTATTATAATTATGTAAAAGATGCATATAGGTATACATATGCACACATGCCCACATAACAAAGCAATAATCATAACTTGAGATCAACATCATCGTCATTAGAATATATTAGAACATGAATACTCTTATCATCACAATCATTGTCATAACCAGGCAATCATTTAAGCCCTGTTGCTAAGTCTGTTACTCTATTCCTTATGTCTCTTAATTAGTTCGTTCGTTGATTTTGCATTCACACTATTTAAGTACTTACCTGTAAAGTAATGTTTATATTGTTTAGAATAGCAAATAGCATGACATTGTCATTATTACGATATTTCATTCGAAATGTAATGCGTCGCATTACATTACATTTCATTTCACATGGCGCACAATGTCTGGATATCGTTTGCCACTTGAAGGTATTTTGCAAAATTATAAAATTATCAGCATACACATAATGCTGTCTGTTTTCATTCTCATATTTCATTTATAGCCTTTGCATGCATATATACATACGTATATACATATATTAAGTAGCAACCAGAATATTATATTTATAACGCGGCGCGAATCATCTATTGTTGAAGAAGAAGAAGAAGAAGAAGAAGAAGAAGAATATTATATATATATATATATATATGTAGTGCGTTTGAAAACATTTCATACCCATAGTGCTTTCCAAAAACGGACTACAACTTTGTCGCTTTAGAATCAAAGAATAAAAAAAATTTTGTAAATAATTATTATTAATATATTTAAAGCCGATAGAATATTATACATATTGAATTTTGATAATCTTCGCAAATAATTATTATACATAAGCAAAAAATGCAATTCAGTTTAATCTACGTACTCGATGAAAGACGCATGACTTGAACGATTTGGGAAAAGAAAAAATTCAATTGATTACGAACTACGACAAATTCGAGCTGTTATATAATAACAAATAACAAATAAAATATAATATATATATATTAAAATATAATATTATATATATATATTATATAGAATATTATATAGAATATTATTTTATATAGAATTATATATTATAATTTATATATTATATATAATATATATACTGTTATTTTATATATTATTATTATTATATATATAATATATATTATTATTATATTATTATTATTATATATATAATATATATTATTATTATATTATTATATTATATATTATTATATATAATATATATATTAAAATATAATATTATATATATATATATTATATAGAATATTATATTATATAGAATATTATATTATATAGAATATTATATAGAATATTATATTATATAGAATATTATATAGAATATTATATTATATAGAATTATATAATATAATATATATATTATATATAATATATATATATTATTATTATATTATTATATATATTATATATAATATATATAATAATATATATTATTATTATATATATTATATAGAATATTATATTATATAGAATATTGTATAGAATATTATATTATATAGCATTATATAATATAATATATGTATTATATATAATACATAAACTATTATTTTATATATTATTATTATTATATATATAATATATATTACATATTATATATAATATTATATATAATATATATATATATATATATATATATGTTATTATATATATTATATATATATGTTATTATATATATACATATAATAAGATATTATATTCGCAAATTTATCCTCAACCATATTAAGTTCGTGCGAATGCGATAAAATTTTATAAACTTTGCATTTTCTATTTACACGACATCTGCATGGCACGATTTTGGGTCGGGCTCCTTATAATCCGAAAAGAACGGAAGAAAACGGATATGCATCGAAAGTGCATGTTTTTGCATAATCGCAGTTCGATTTGGCGAATGGATATTTTCTTAATTAGCTTTCGGTTGATGAAAGACGAACCAATTTTTCGATATATGTACGAGTGAAAAACTAATTGTGTGCGATATCGCATGCGTTGCTAGATCCGATAAAAATAGGGGGATGAAACTGAAAACGAGCGATTGGAATTATCGATTTTTTATATGCTTTTCAACATAGATCGGATTGATCCATTTTTTCGACCGCAGCTCAAATAAGGCGCTATTTTGCAAAAGCCTTTATATCACAACAAACGGCATATGTCAGAGTTCCTCGATAAAAAACGCGGAATAGTACTATTACGGACCATTTTTTGGAGTCCCCTTCCATAAAACCGTTCCTACAAAAACTAAATCTTGATACGGTAAAAAGACCTGACTTTCCATATTTTATGATAAAAAATTTGCCGATAATAGTAATTTGACAGAGAAATGAATGGAAATAATTTTGAACCACATGGATATTTTTTGTGGATCTTATTGCATGTAAACGTGGTCATGAGTAGTAAGTTCTTCAGCAAAAAGATTTCATTTTTAATAATTTATGCTGACAAATCGTTTTGTGTAATGCAGTGTCTGTTAGTCCTTCCCCGCCTGTCTAGCAAAAAAAAAAACCAATCGAAAATTATTTTGCCACCCAGTCTTCAGTGCCTCTAAAAGAGGATGGAAGGGACTGTCGTATGTGCCTTAGTTGAGTTAGCTAGTTCACGGGAGGGGAGGGGGAGAAGGTGGGATTTAAGTGACGACGACTACACCAAAAAGAAATGCACGTACTTTACCCTTATAAGAATGAACGAATGAAATCTACCTTACCGAACGGGCATATCATAAGTCATGGGCCAACTGGAATTTGGAATTTGGAATAAATTGGTGTATTTCTCGCATCCCACCATATAATATATTCATGACGAAAATAGATGAAAAGTAATGAAATATGAGAGAAATTCAAGAAAAGTAAGCCTTTAATTACAAATAATTTATCACGAAAATGAGTGAATAAATAAATATCTTAAGCAAAGCTGTAGAGGGTATTTAATGGTGCATTTAAGACCGAAATTAAGTCTCTTATCACACGCAAAAGATTCGGAAAGACGGGGAAATTGTTAAGTTCTTAGTTTATGCTATAAACCAGACTGACTGAGGTGATATATGGTCGGTCTATTCCAATTATTAAAAAATATACACTAAATTGAGTTGTGTGTGCATGTCGGGCGGTGAATGAAGTTTCTCTTAATGATTTTATTAGAAATCTTGTAACACATCGGGCAGTAAACGAAAGTAAAAATACTTCATACTTTAATTACTTTTTTCTCACTTCTCTGTACTGATTAATCGTTGCATCTAATTTTAATCAGGATTAATTCCAGTTTTTCTTAATCTACTCAGTGATTTATAGTTTACTAGAATATACTCCGCCAACGATTATAGGCAAAGTGTTGAAGCAACTTTAGTTTTTCAAAAAACAACGCGACCAACGCGTGTGCTAACGTTTCTTGGCCATGACGAATACTGATCTCTTACCGAACGTAAAGTGTTTTTTTTTTGAATAAAGTATTTTAACATATAACATACAAGGAAATTAATTACTTATACTCTTTTTGTCTTGCCAATCCGCATGTTAGCATTTGTGGTATTTTGTTCGCGTTGGAAAAGATTAAAATACTTTCTAGATTACGTAACGTAAATACATATGCATTGTGTTTGTCTTTCTTAATATATTTTAAGTAATAATGTAAAACTTTGATGCGTTGAATGTTGATCATGAAAGAATGAAAAAATGAGAACATATTTTGCTTTACATCTATCATCAATGCGCACGCAGTGAACAGGTACACTCGAACTACCAGAAATACTTTTTAGAAACCTCTTAAACCGCATAAGCTATCGTCTGTCATTAAATATATTGAAATATTGCAAAAAATTAAATAAATCTCTGAAATTTGTTCCGTACATTTGCAATTAAGATCTAGAAATGCGATCCGCTGTCAAAGATAAAAAAAAGATCTGTAACTTAGTAATCATAGCAGACATAGCATACAATAATAAAGTTTTGATCAAAAATCATACCCTACTTCGGCAGAAATGTTCTCTGCATATTGAAAAATGTCGATTCGATGAGCGTAAGGCCTTAAGACACCAGATTAAATACTTATTAGTATGTGTGTTCTTTTTAAGCTAAGTTTAAACTATTGAAATGCATGGTTGTGTTGTTTTTTTAGAACATACTTGAAAATCATATGAGGAATGTAAAGATATAACGGTTATGAAGATATAAGCATTGCTTATAAAGACAACTCTGTTAACAGGTGATAGGATTTTAATATTTTATTTTTCTATATATTTGTATTAATAATTGCAGTCATGTTTCTCATTGAAAATAGATGAGATTTGCTTTATATCATATACTGCAGACTGCGCTCTTTCATCGGATTCTTTGCTTCAATTCATTGCGCTTAAGTTAAAAAAAGAAAAAAAAGTGCATTGATCCGATTGGCTGTAAATTTTTATTCAACAACACATTTGTGCGTGAGCGTACATCGAGGCGACTAAACAAACTTTTGTAGAGACTTGAAAAAGTCTTTTAAAAAAATCTATCAGAACGTGAAGATTTTTTTTTTTTTTCCTGAACACATAAGGTGTGTATGTGTGAAGGACATATTGATAATACGTTGTGTCTTCATAGGCGTACGCGTTTAGTTTAGCATTGCAATCGTAAGTTTTATGTAGTGAACGTGTCTAACAAAACGTTACGTGATTGTATGAAAAAAGTCTAAAGCGCTCGTATACGCAAAAGTAGAAAGGCTTAAAGTATCAAACATTGTCACGTTTATCAATATGTGCGTGCTGTCTGTAATAGAATGCAGTAAAAGCGTTAATAGGATCGATACAAGTGTACACGCACGAAATTTCGATTTAAAAGGTAAATAAAAAAGTTGACATAAAAAAAAAAAGTATACCACAAGTACAATATATTTTCTCTCTCTTTTAACGCTCAGAACTATTGCTATATTTATGATAATTATGTCATCCAGGAATACGCAGGAGTGCGCAGGAATACGCATTTTGTAGGACATAAAAAAAAAATAGCGTTTATCAGTGCACAGGGAAATTATTTCTATACTTGAATTACTTCGTCGATTTTAAGGCGACAGTTCTAAACCCGCCTTAACAATGTCTTAACATTTCGGGACGCAACATACGGGCAAGTTATCTCTAGTCTAGACCACCTTCAGTTTACCTGTATATCATAACATTATAAGAGAGACAGCTTTCCGGTATAGCTTTCCGAATTTCGAATTTCGAATATAATGGAAGCCTAAAGGGGCTGGTGACAAGAGCTACCATCAAAAAGTCGCTGAAAATTATTTTCGATAATCGAATTGTAAATTTGCAAAGAAACAACATTTGGGCACAAGAGAGCATTTTTTTTTTTTTTTTTTTGCAAACAGATGGTGGACTTAATCTCTGTGGAATAAAAACATCAACATGTTACTGAATTGAAATTCAATTCTCACGATCTGTTTGCAAACGTCCAAACGAATGATTCTAGAGAAAAGATTTCAATCAAACGATGTGATGATTATGAAAATTGGAACATGTATTGAAGACCTTAAATAGGTCGTTTTATAAAAAAGATTTTGAAATGTTGGACAAATGTTGGATTGTTAACATCACTGTGTTTATGCATACAATGGAATTTTGTTAAAAAATAAAAGAATATTTTTATCTCACTGCCTCACGGGAATTATTGACTGAAGATGTTCAGTTTCTTAAAACTTTTATTTCTTTACGCATTTACAGCAACCATTTAAAACCCATAAAACACATTTATTCCGTAAAAATAAAAATTATTTTCAAAGTAAACATGAATAAATTTGACCGCATCTGCATCTCGGATAACCAACACTATACTTTTTGCATTCTACTCTCCAAGTGCTTTTATTTGATACCCATATCGCTTGTGTTATTAAGAACAAATTATTCGCGGTGTCTATTATATTCGTTTTAAAATTAACCGATTTGCAGACAGATAACATATATCTTCATTTAAGGAGTGTATAAAATGGTTGTAAACATTCGGTCTTATATGCCTTGTCATAAATAAGCCCAAAACCGCCAAAAATGTGAAAAAGAAAATAAAATTTAATCACTTGTAACTTCGTGTGGGCATGGTCAAAGAATTCCATTTCNAACACAAAAATACATGGACAGACATCAGACGGACAGACAGGCTTAGATGATAGAAGGGGTAGTGGTCGAAGCAGTAGACCGATCCGAACCATATTAAATGGCGGTAGTCCTTAGGTCAAAACACGTCACTGTACCAAAGTTCATCAAAATATCTCAAAAATTGCGACTTGTAGCTTGAACACAAATATACGTGGACAGACATCCGGCAGATAGATGGACAGACAGACTTAAATCAATTCAGATTATGATTCTGAATCAATCGGTATAACAAAAGGTGGGCCTATCTTAAGCCTTTCTGCATCTTACTAATATATCCTGTACCACAAGTGGTGTAGGGTATAAAAAGTAGCCACCAAGGCTATTAGCTCTTTCTTTTTTTAAAAGTAGACTAGATGGTTGGAAAGAAAGAGACTCCATGCTCTTGACAAATATTTATAATATATGTTTAAGCAAGCAAAGGATGTCGACTAAACAACCCAATGGTCGTGTGTTCAAATCTCAAGTGTGATAGAATTTTCAATGCATCCGAGCATATGATCTGAGTTATCCGGCAGTTTTTTAAATCCATATTTTGTAAATTTGCTTAAAAAATATATTTAGAAATGACGCAAACTGCATCAATAATCGAGTGCGTTTTAAAAAAAAGAAATAAATAAATAAAAGTTTCCAGTTATTTATCAAATTGAAATTTCAAAACAATCAATCATTTGAACCAATTCACAAATCTCGCAATTCGTCAACACATCCAAAGTAAATAACAAAACTAATTCTTTTCTCTCCAATAAGAGATTTTGAACAGTTGACCTTACGAAAGAAAAATTATACTAGATTTGAACGAAATATTTTTATACCAACATGTGTGGATCGTGTTGAAAAAATACCTTCAAAAATTATAATTGATAAGATTAGACGATGCCGTCAAGACGATGCAAGCCATTCTTAAGAATTATAAGAAGTTAGAAAAAACAAGTAAGAAAATTATATTCGGCGGTGGCCGAAACTCGCATACCCACCACTATGTTTTTCGCATTCTACTCTCCAAATTCTTTTATTTGATACCCATATCGCTTGTGTTATTAAGAACAAATTATTCGCGGTGTCTATTATATTCGTTTTAAAATTAATCCATTTGCAGACAGATAACATATATCTTCCTTTAAGGAGTGTATAAAATGGTTGTAAACATTCGGTCTTATTTGCCTTATCATAAATAAGCCCAAAACCGCCAAAAATGTGAAAAAGAAAATAAAATTTAATCACTTGTAACTTCGTGTGGGCATGGTCAAAGAATTCCATTTCTGGACGTAAAGACTAGACTGTTACGTAAAGTCCGTGTGGAAAATCTCAGTCTTCTAACTTTAATAATTTGCGAGTAACGAGCAATAAAACCCAAAAATTCTTGGTAAAAAAAATTGAATTTCGTTCACTTTACGCTCCACTGCGCGCTTCTGCTTTGACCGATTTGGCCCATTTTCATTACCAACTTGCGTGCGGGAACATCCAATGTTTGCACCAAATTTGAAATTTCTATCGTTATTTTTGCGACCTGGGTAGTGCCAAGAACACACAGACGGACTGACATGGGTAAATCAACTCGGAATTTCGCGCTGATCAAGAATATATATATACTTTAAAGGGTCTCTGAAGCTTCCTTTTGGGTGTTGCATACACTATGGAAAAAAACAAAATGAGTGTACCGCCATCTGGCAGTGGTGGGTATAAAAACAGAAATAGTTCAATAGTTTTTTTATTTTTTATTATATCGGTCAGTCAATTTGCAAAATTCTTTTCACAAAATATTTTCATATAAAATATTTTTACTGATCAGTTTAGTTACCTAAAATCGCGAGAAATTGCGCAGAAAAGTATAACGAGTCCACTACAAAATCTGTAAAACTTTCCGCTTAAACCTTTGTATTACGGGTTGCAGTCATTTTTCCTTAGTAATTTGTCCACCTCATACCCGATGCAGCAAACAATTACCATAACGCGGCGATTACAAATTCGTTTTAAAACATGGTTTGAAATATATGCGATGGGAATGATACAACAACGATAGATATATAGAACGAATGATGACAATTAAATTTGGAACAGATGACTTGTTTTCAAAAAGGTATATAAACGTAGATGAAGGCAAACATAATTGAGTCGCGATAGTCGAATAGAGAAGATCGCCAGATGTATTAAAACATTATAAATATAAGATCCTTTAAATAATTTCTTTGTAAATAGTTCTTCTAAAAATTGTAAAAAAAAAGTCTACCGCTATTCTAAATTCCAAATCGAATGGTGGCGAAATTAATTCTAAGAAACATTAGAATAACAATATCATGGCAAGAAATCGGATTTTATATAATAATGTTTTCATTTCTATTTATTTTATGTACATATTAACTTACGATCTATTTTACAAAAAAAATAATAATTTCGTAGCAAAATTTCGACTAATGTCGCTTGCAACTATTTTCGCATCTGTCATCGTGCTATTCGCCAAACTTAAATTTCAAACATTAAACAAGAACACATGCATATTCGAAATATTTGGTTTCTGTATTACCGAAAGAGCGAAAATACCCCGCAAACTATAAAATATATCCGCCATTTAGGGTATATGTTATGTAGTAGTAAGGGAAATAGATTTATGCGTTCACGTCGATTTAAAACTCAGCTTTGCATTTGGGAAGAAACGGTAATGAGATCCGATTGTCGTCAGGCTCATCAAAAAAAAAAAAACGGCAGATCTTTTCAAAATATTGGGTACCCGGAAAAGCATTTCGTTTCTTTTCGGATCCGATTGAAAGATAATTTTCTTTTCAAAGTAACGAGCAGTAACGAGCGAAATTAATCAATTGAATTTCTCAGCGACCTCAAAAATTCTTGTACGACGGCTTATATCAGTTGATGTCTTTATTTTGCTTTCGACATCTTCAAGTGGCTTTCCAGAACGTGTATCTTCGACACCACACACAATATCCTAGACGGAAATCTTGCTAACCAGTCTATATACTACGGTTTTGCCAATACATCCTCTTCCCATATATCTAATAATTTTTTTTCATACTTGAAGAGCATTTTAACCTTTTTCGATTAGGAGAAATTAAAGTACGTGCAAAATGCTGCATTCGGCAGCATATTTGTTGTTTTGGGGCGCCGAACAAAACAATGCGACTTAGGTGTGAGCTTAGCAATGAAAAATACAGTTAAGTGATCTATTGGAAAAAAAAAAAAACCGAAATGACTTTCCGTGCAACGTAGTAATTAAAGGATATGCCGATTTGACATCAAAGCAATATCGTTGTTCTACTTATTTACTTAAGTTACGATCAATTTTTTCAATAAGTATTCCTTTGACAGATTAAAACGTTACTCATTATGTCATGTATTCGCCATTGATAATCACTTATGATCTTTAAATTCAATAGATAACATAGTATAATAAGATAATAGATTAATAATAGAATTGTATGATAGGTCCCTTAGGTGATTGTGGGAAGAGAATTCAAGTTTCGCTGCAATTTGAATTTATTCGATAGGCCAGGCGGTTGTACGCCGCAAACGTCTGTTTTAATATCGACCTAAATTTTCTATACATAAAAATGTATTTCTTTCTCTTTGAAATTTATTATATGGAAGCCTTAAAGTAGGCTTTAGCAAAACTCACTCACTCACTCACATTATAATTTAAATGAAGAAGCAAGTTGAAAAAGAAACTGTGAAATAAAAAGCAGAGTAACAATGAGAAAATACAAGAACGTAAACAATAACTGGCAACCCAGCCTGAAATAAAGGCTAGCATTAAAAAAAAAAATCATTTCATCCTGTTTTCATTTTTTCATTTTTTTTATTTTTTTATTTTTATTTTTTTTTTTTTTTGTTTATATTAAAAGTAAGTAAGCCTTTTTGCCACGAAAAAAAACTACTTATAAGAAATTTCGCACAATTGCTTAAGCACTTACCGGCATGCACGCAGAATAAAAGTTTATGCCGTGCAAGTGCTGGTGATTGTATTTAAATGAATAATAAATGAGTTCATGATATACATATGTATGTACGATTGTGTACTGAAATATTTTTATGTACGTGCGATATTTAAACAATTGTGCATTTTCTACTATAATATTTTATATAATTTAAGAGCCTTGTTTGCTATAGTACTAGCATGTATTCCTATATTCATTGCATGAAATTGTAAGCGATTTACATTTAAAGAATAAAACATTATAACACCAACAAAATACATTAAAATTCTTAGAGAACTTTGTAACTGTGAATGACATAAAGTTTTTAATTGTTATTGACAGAAATAAATATCCGCGTTTTTACATCGCCGTCTCAATCGTTGCTTGAACCCTTACCTAAGGTAAATGTTTATCCGACTTTTTACTACTACGAAATATAAAAAAATAGATAAAAAACATTTTCGTTTTTTTTTTTTTTTTTTTTTTTTTTGTCACATCGTCAAAAACCGAAAAAAATGAAATTTTCGTTATTTGCCAAAAGCGTAAGGGTACCATATAATACGTAGAATGCAAAAAGAAGAGAGTGGATTAACTGTGTGTATAAGCGAGTGTATGTGGCTTTTATGTCGTTCATTCTATTCGAAGATGTANTAAATAAAGAAAGAAATCAACAAATATTGCAAAGTCTGAGTAAGTTATTAAAAAGACAATTGAAGAAATTTCATTCGACTTAAAAGATGATTTTACATCGTATCTCTTATATTTCATGTTCAAGATTACAGGTGCACTCATCGGAAAGTCAGAAAAACTTATTAATATCGCATATCAATGGTCCCATTGTCCCATTCTATTTCTGAAGATCAGTTGAGTGTGATTTATTTATCACAAGCTATGACAAACCAACTAACTAATTACTAACTAACAGCATCTGTTCATGCAACTGAGGCGAATGCTTCAGAAATGTGGTAATTAAGACATGTCTTGTCCTTTGCGACTGCGAATTAATAACGTATTGATGTTTCGGTTTCACGGCACGTAAATGCGGTATCAATGAAAAAATAGCTTTGTCGCGCCAAGGTTTTCAGGTATAAATGCGAATTGGTGATGGCTGTCAACCAGCCATCTCCAATCTTGCTTTTCGATTATGAAGAATAAGTAGTGTAACCATTTATACCGGGCGTCCACTGCACTCAGCACTATCACTGTCTATACGATTTTATTCAATAAACTACACATTATTCTCTTCGACCGATAAAAGTCACCAGAGTGCTTTTCACGACAATGATTCATGTGAGCAGCCATCAAGAAGGAAAATTTCCACAATTTTGAAAATAAGAAAAGTAGACCCACAGACACTATTGCAACCCATTGCAAGATGATTGAAATTATATAAAACTTTGACAGGCGCCGTTCAAGAGTTTGCAGTTTCTAAAAATAATAACAGGAATGTTTTTGTTGTGGCCGTTATCTATATGTAAGGCCTGGCAATTATTAATCGATTTGTTAGGTTCTTGTAGAAAGGAAATATAAGGCTTTTTTTTTTTGATAGCATGCATCCCCAAATCAGATTTAACTAATTTTCACGCTTGATACGGAGATACTAATAACAAATATTAAACACTTAATATAGAGCTTTAACAAGTAAAAGTTTTGTAGTTTTAGGAGAAAATTTCCAATTTTTCGCTAATATTTTTTGTTTTTTCCATTTTTCAATCTTCCTTTTAAACTCGAACCGAAAAGAGTGACAAGAAACAATTTTAGAGTAAATATTATTTCTCTAGGCAATTCTTTCAGATTCTTTCAGAAGACGGAATTTAATTACGCGGACAGACGGACAGAAAGATATTGATTTTCAAAGTGGAAATGAAAACAATGATAAGAAGAAATCTTGAATTAAATTTGCTTTTCCAGGCAAGTTTTTTATGCGGACAAAAAGACAGCCATTCGCTAAGTCACGGCATGTTTGGCATGTATTTTAATGCATTACAAACGGTAAAAAAATGCAAATATATTCTGCTGGGACATTAAGAAAGGTAAAATTATGCATGCCTCTTAATGGATGAAAGGGCGCAACGTATCTCAGCCGAATCGAACAGTACAATGGCTAACAACAAAACAAACCTGTGTAAACTGGTTGGGAAGGAAGTTGCAACAATTTTGGTCAGGAAAAAATGATAAAGAAATGAGAAATACCAGGGTACACATAACACATGATTTTGATGATGATTTTGACCTCCCTCTACGTAAAATGACATTTTTCCATTTAATATTATTATTGATTTATTCAGCGTAACGGCCAAAATGTTTGTAACCTCGTAATATTTAAGAGATTAGTATGATGTTGCTTCAAAGTATTTGCTTAGCCACCATTTATGTAATCTGTAGATTTATTAATTATCCCTGCATAAAATAGTTAGCCAATATTCTTTTTGTTCTTCTTCTTCTTCTTCTTGATCAATCGGAAAATTGTTCATATAACTCATTTGCTACTAAAAGATGGGGGGGGGGGGATATGCATATGAAAAAACCCAGAAACACAAATCAAACTCAATATTTACGATATATTAAAAATAATAATTTGATTCCGTCCATCTTTTCGTGCGTCCGTCATTCACATCTTCCACATATAAAGTTGAAATTTCTCAAATTGAATTTGAAAATGAACATGACTTCCGCCATAGAAGAGAAAATAAATTTCACAAATACTGTTACTATGCATACCATGTAAATATTCCCTTCACCAGCTTGTGACAGCGTTCCAATGTTTCAACTCGTAAATTATATATGTCGAAGGGAATATCACTATTAAGCCAGCTAAACGATTAACAACTAAACGATTTTTATTATTTTCTTAAAGATCAGGTTAAGCACTTGCATTTCTTTGAAATTTCAAAAAGTCAACGAATTAAAATTCGATACGCACCCGATGAGTATAACGTTGATTACAGTATTAAGATCTTTGCGATGAAATATAGCTTTTTAAGATTTATTAAGTAAGTTAAGAAAATAATAATGGACATCTCCTTTTACCTGCTTGTTTAAGTTAGACATAGCGGAGATGATGACTAATTCAGACCTGCATACTTACGCTTTTTCATAATTTATTATACCCACCACTGCCAGATGGCGGTACACTCATTTTGCTTTTTTTCCATAGTGTATGCAACACCTAAAAGAAAGCTTCAGAGACCCTATAAAACATATATATATTCTTGATCAGCGCGAAATTCCGAGTTGATTTACCCATGTCAGTCCGTCTGTGTGTTGTGTGTTCTTGGCACTACCCAGGTCGCAAAAATAACGATAGAAACTCCAAATTTGGTGCAAACATTAGATGTTCCCGCACGCAAGTTAGTAATAAAAATGGGCCAAATCGGTCAAAGCAGAAGCGCACAGTGGA
>KK502431.1:954625-975251 GCA_000688735.1 Glossina austeni | reverse complement strand
CGACCACTACCCCTTCTATCATCTAAGCCTGTCTGTCCGTCTGATGTCTGTCCATGTATTTTTCTGTTTAAGCTATAGATCGCACTTTTTGAGATATTTTGATGAAATTTGGTACAATGGCGTGTTTTGACCCAAAGGTGAAAGCCATTGAAAATGGTTCGGATCGATCTGCTTTTTCGACCATCCCCCATATAACGCCCTATTCTGAAATGTTGTTATATGGAAAAAAATTGTAATTTTCAAAATTACTCGGCAAAAGTGGTTAAGTGGTAGTATTTCGGCATTCCGAATTGGTATGAAAACTTTGGACCGGGTGGGGAAATTTTTGAACCCCCTTCTCATATAACGAAAACAGAAGTTCATACGACAATAAGATATGATTTTCAATGCTTCACGATCAAAATTATATCGTAATAGTAATTTAATGTAAAAAAATTAACTGCGACAAATTTGGACCCTTTAGGCCTATTTTCTGAATTCTACCCTTATTTCACGATTTTCACGAAAATTGATCCTTTGTAGAGCAGAAAAGTCTAAGTTTTAATATGTGCAATATGCGCGCATATTTTTGGATCCTGTCCTGTAAGGATTCAACTTGTTTCTCCATAACGGCGCACATGAAAAATATGCTTTTATCTAGAAAGAAATTATATTATTGTTGTGTTCTATAATAAAAATAAGAATGTGATGTACGGTATTGAAAGGTCGGCCTTGCCCGCCTGTAATGTTTTTACTCGTTAGTTTTAGAATTTAGTTTTTTGCGGTTTAAACAAATTACAATAATAATAATAATAATAATAATAATAATAATCAGAAACTTATGGAGGACTTCCTGATCTCGTATATATATATATATATATATATATGTACGTATTTGTAGATATATATACATATAGATAGTTTGCTGGGTATCTGACTACCATTTAAATAGGGATACAATTCTGTGTGTTTTTTGTTTTTTGTTTTTTGTGTTTTGCAAATTGCTTGCAAAGTGCGATTAAATCGAGAAGTAAAGCCTAAAAGGGGATCTGTATGTGATAAGCAAAGTGTTGGTTACGTTTGTATGTCTGACTTGTTTCTCCTTTCCTTAAAAAGGTCGGTTAAGTTGGAAAAACAGAAACGCAAATGCAGCTCACAGATTCCCATCATAGTTTATTTTAAGCAAATTTTAAGTCAATTAAAAGTGAAAAAGCAAGAAATACACAAAAGAAACGATTCAATGAAATTGATTGAAAGGTAGTTAGTTGAAGTAATTAAATGCAAAACAATTTGTCGAAACGATTTCAATGACAACAACTTTTATTAGAAACATGACTACGAAAATTTAAACAAAAGAAAGAGAGAAAAGAGAAAAGAAAAAACAAAAAAAAAAAAAAAAAATAAAAAAAAAGACAACGATATTCACTTTAGAGCGTTTTTTGAATGCCTGAAAGAAAATAAATGAAATTATTGGTATTTCGATAAGTGCAGGCGTTGAAAACAAACTGAAATTACTTTTACATAAAATATTTATCTGATTGATGAAAAAATGTTACGAAATATCTTGGCCTTCCCTATGATGAACGTTTTACTTGACTAATTACGCTCCTGGGTGTAGACAATTCATAAGAAGAGTCTGCAAGCTTTAAATATTGCTTCAACATATGGTGTACCGTGCGCTTGTTATCTATTAAGTTGTTTCGAAAAGATATTTCGTTTTTCCCCAATTGTGTATATAACGCGTAGTATCTTCATGTACTTGTTAGCTGATATCGTCATGTTTATGTGGGAAAAGTTTCGTTTGATTCTGTGAAAAAGTTTTTGTTTGATGCCTTAACAAATACAACAATAATTTTTTTTTTTTTTTTTTTTTTTTTTTTTTTTTTTTTTTTTTTTTTTTTTTTTTTTTTTTTTTTAATATGACCAATCAGTCAGGGAATGTCTTCGTACATGTGACACGGCGATGGTCGGAAAGGAATTGGTAAACAGAGGAAGGGATAGAAAGTGGTCGCAGCTTCGCGGGAGTGCACTCAGTTGGTGAGTGGAGCGAGCAGTCACTATAGCTACGACCAAGTATCCCCTAATCGCACTGAGATTTGAATCGGCTCAAAATGGAGACTTGGCAGTGGCGAATCTTATCTACTCGGCTACGCATGCGGACCTAGACGACAATTATATCTTTGTGACTGCTGGATATTGACGATTTTGTTGGTATTGTGTTAGTATAATATCTCGCATCACGATGCAAATACAAGAAATGCTTTCTTAGTCAATTGCACGGAATCGCTTGCGACTCACACTCACACAAGACAGAAAGCGTTTTTCGCATGTAATTATGCGCTACTGGCCTGTTGAATGAAAACGCTGACTGTAAATACACCACTACATCGTTGTTTCTCTAATTCAGTCCATTTCAGTCGTTCAGTTGACATTTCGTTCGTTTGTGTAGTCGACAATTATAAGTTTTCTCTTACGTTTATAACCTGCGTTAATTTGTTTGCAATCGCGAGGTTGTAAATATTTTATATATGAAATATATTACGTTTTGAAATTGAGGCTCGACTAGTGACTGATGAAATTTCATAACATCATCGAAATTCCAAAATACATCTATCTTGCGGCTTAATGCTTTCGGCAAAGACTAGTATCGGAGCGATTTGTATTATTGTTTATGCGTTGGTGATGGATTTAGTTACACTTGCGATCTGGAGAGAGCTACAACTCCGACTGTTTCCATCTTATTAGCTAGATTTAGTCCTTCCAGTTTATTTATTTTTGCGATCAATGAAAACCTGGAATCTGCAGTAGCTGCAGTAGTTGCTTTCACTAGATGGCCGTTTTTCGTTAAAATCGGGACCTCGAAGCTGTTGAATATCGTTGAGAAAAGTGTGCAGATTTAATAGAGAGTAGGACGGTCAGTCTGTAGAATAATCTAGAGTATAACACCAGACAGCCCGGTACGAAAGTTTCGATCGTCCGTCTATCCACATAAGGGTTTCGTGGGTTTATTCGTTTCAAATTACGCCCATCTGACCTTTGGACTCTATTAACATGATATAGTATTCCGTTGCACAAAAGTGCCAGACTTTGACTGGACGTTTAAAAATAGGATTTCTTGATTTTTGTTTTTACGTTGGCTGCTTCAGTGCCTTAAACTACATTAGCATAATTGCTTCTCATACTGAGACTTATTCCATGCTTAATAAAATTGTTTCCCATTGTTTATGCAATTGGTTGCCCACACTCACATTTTATTTATTATCATGATTTCAATATTGATTTCTCTCTCTTATGTTTCAGATCTCGAAAATTTACTAATCGTTTACTTAACCCACAGCAACAGACAGGTATAAAATTATTTTACAACTATTAAACTTCTTATTGCCCTTGTCCATCCCTCTTTTCTGTCTCTAACTGTTATTTTCTGCTAACATTAAATGTATAACCATTTCTCTTCAAGTCAAGTCCAATTTAATCACTTATATAGAAACAACTTTGTAATAAAACTTTTCAAGATAATTTTAACAAGTTGATAAACAATTAAAAATATAACCTGATCACAATAGAAAGTTTTTCGTATTTATTTGTTAAGAACTATTGAATGAATGAATGAATTAATTATGAAATATCAATAAATAAGAAATGATTGTGTCCTGTGTGCGTAGATAACAAAATCATTGTACTTTAACTCAACTATAATCAAATTTCAAAAATTTCATATTTAATTAAATTTTTTTGTTGTTTTCAACAAATTTTTACTTCAAACTATTCATTATTTAAATAAAAAAACAAATAAGAACATTATAGTCGGGCAAGGCCGACATTAGATATTCTTAACCACATTAGATACTAACACAATTTTCTTATTTTTATTATAAAACATAAAAATTATATCCTTTTTCTATATAAAAACATATTTTTTATGTGCGCAGTGATGGGGAACTGGGCCTAAAACGTAACCTATTGCAGGACAAGTTTACCCCTTACAGGGCAGGATCCAAAAATATGCGTACTTGATCCAAATTTTGTAGAGTTCATTTTTGTATGCAATTACTATAATGGATCAATACAAAGAAAAATCCTTATTAAGGGTAGAATCCAAAAAATAGGTCGAAATGGTCCAAATTTGGCGCAGTTAATTTTTTTACATTAAATTACTATTACGATATAATTTCGATCGTGAAGCATTGAAAATCATATCTTATTGTCGTATGAACTTCTGTTTTCGTTATATGAGAAGGGGGTTCAAAAATTTCCCCACCCGGCCCAAAGTTTTCATACCAATTCGGAATGCCGAAATACTACCACTTAACCACTTTTGCCGAGTAATTTTGAAAATTACAATTTTTTTCCATATAACAACATTTCAGAATAGGGCGTTATATGGGGGATGGTCGAAAAAGCAGACCGATCCGAACCATTTTCAATGGCTTTCACCATTGGGTCGAAACACGCCATTGTACCAAATTTCATCAAAATATCTCAAAAAGTGCGATCTGTAGCTTAAACACAAAAATACATGGACAGACATCAGACGGACAGACAGGCTTAGATCAATTCAGATTATGATTGCGAATGGATCGGTATAATAAAAAGTGGATCTATTTTAAGCTCTTCTGTGTGTTACATGCGACCGCATTAACTTAATATACCCTGTAGCATAGGGACTTTATATATAGGGATTTGTAATCTTTTTACTGCTTTATTTACAAATTTTGGCAATTTACGATTGGCTTTTTATGCATTAGTAAATTTATTTAAAAAAATTAATGGTAATATTGTTGTTTTCAAAGAGCAGCTCGTTCACTGACATGAAGTGAAGAAAGATGGGCTGTCTTCACACTTGGCTCGCGTCTTTGCTAAAGTAATTGATAATTGAACGATATTTGAAGAATGAAAAAATGATGAGAAAAACTAAAGACAAACATAAATAAAAAAGGAAGTTTAAGCCGAAAGCCTTAGATGCTAGTGCTTTAAGACTTTAGTCTTAGAATTTATTCTCTGGCAAACTTTATATAATAATAATAATAATAATAATAATAATAATAATAATAAAAAAGGAAGTCTTACTTGATGTTATAAAAATTAAAAAAAAAAAACATGTCACTACTAGTTACCATATAGTACCACATGTACACTATGAGCGATAATTTACAATATGGAAAATGTTTTATAAAAAATTTGAGCGAATCGACAGACAACCAGACGGACATGCTTATATGCATTCCAAATTTGAAACTGGCAAAAAATTTATACATATAATGTTGAAAAAAAATTAAATTTTGAGACATAATAATATTAGGTAGGCGTGGTAAATTTTTCCCATTTTCGCCCCAACTGTGCCCTCTCCATATACATAAGACTCTAATATTATTATAAGATATTTTAACGAATTTATTTAAGTTCGGGGCCCTTAATTATTATGTATCTGGGGATTTGGCGGTGTTAAGTCCTACACCTAGACATAGCAATGAAATTAGGTTTTTCTAATGCTTTTTAACATTTTTCAACTTATATCTAAAATCTGGAGATGCGTAATTAATATACAGGTCCATTAAATGAGATTCTCCGACATGAAAAGAGAGAAGATCTTTACTCATTTTTACAATAAAGACCACTCCCTATATTTCTAATCTTTTTTCCAGTGTGGGCAAATGATTGAGCATGGAAAGTTATATACATAATTTTAAATATTTTTATTCGTAACATAAACTTCAATATTCATGATTATAAGAAAAGAGAAATCACGCTTGGTCTTCTTCTTAAACGATCTTTATATCTACAAATAAAAGATATATTTGGTATACACTACCGAAGAATAGGGGAATTTTCATTTTGTGAACAATATTTCAGATATTCTAATAAGTATCAAATTATAATCGACCGGGACCCATCCGTCCGTCCATCTACGTTACGCATCTTGTTGGTTTTAAAAGAGGAAAAATCCACTTAAAATTTGACAAAAACATTGACGGTTTTTGTAGACAGGTGAGTATTAAAAATGAAAGAATTTGATCGATGGACATGGCCGCAGTATAATAAGATCTAAAAGCACCCGTGGATTCTTAGCTCGCTGCTTATAAACTATGGCATTAGATATTTTAAAGTATCGAAATTCGATTTAAATGTTTTTTATTTTTTGTATTTCTTTTAAGAAAACGATTGTGAATAGGAAAGACTCGATCACAGTCGACAGACTATAATGTTCTTCTTCTCTTCTATTGCCTTCATAAACATTTAAATTTTTAATCTGAAGCGTCTACATATCTATCTAAATCTATTTATATCTATCAGAATGAATGAGAAATTGAAAGATCCTTAAGATCACCGGAATTCATATTCGTCTACTGCCTAAAAGTATGGCAAGAAAGCTATCGCTAATTAACAAGTTTAACACAAGCTCTCCTCAAAATCTATGGGAATTTCGCTCTGTTGGTGCGAATTTGCGATGGTTGCGAAATACATTGAATTGTATTTTCTTGTCGTTTCCTCTATCATTTCGCTACATGTGAACAGATGCACTTAAAGAGCAATTTTCGGGCAAAATATCGTGGCAGAAAAAGATTGAGAAAAATTATTTGAACTCGGAAAAGTATTTTTATAATTAATCCTAAGGTTGCAAAGTAATTATAAAAAATAATAAAACATTTGTTGACATGAAAGAGAAGAACTCTTGCAATTTTCATTCATTTCTCTGAATCAAATTTTGGAAAACTAAGTTTTTTTCAAGTTTTGTCTTCTTTGAGTTGAAAATTGAATTTGTTCTCTCAAATCCCCTCCAATTACATAAAACTCAATATATTAAAAAGTTCTACGTACTTCTCTAACTGCAGGCATGTAGATTAAATGGCTTTTTGTTTTTTTCATTTCAAAATTTTGCATTAAACAACATGCAGGTTGTGCAGTTACTTACATTACAGATGCCTCGGGAGAATGGGTCGACAAGCGGACGTGTTGCTCTTTCTTTAATATTTTTAAAAATATATACATTTATGTTGTTTAAATTTTTGTACATATGGTCAAAAACCTTCTCGGATATTATTATTCTACTAATTACTCGGTTGTCCGAGAAACATTGTCCCTCCCAATCATCCGAAATCTGGCATGAAGCAAGTATATGTTTTTTTTTTTTTTTTTTTTTTTTTTTTTTTTTTTTTTTTTTTTTTTTTCTTTTTTTGAAAATGTTATTATTATTGTTTTGTTATATTTAATTGTTTTTTAATTAAATATTGTCACCACTGAGTGAGAGAAAATTTGGTAGTCTGTAGAGAACCGCAATTTCAAACTTAACAAGTAAGAAAATTATATTCGGTCATGACCGAATATTTTATACCCATCACTGTGATCCTAAAAATAAAGGAAAAACGGTGCACTTTCATGCTCAATAATGTTGGGTGAGCGCAACTGATTTTTTTCTATTTTCTAACATAACCATTGACAAAAATTTGTTACTGCCAAAGTTGATCACATATATATATATATATAAACTTTTACTTTTGCGGTGGAGTTCAATTCATATTAAAATTATACTTTTAGTATAAAAATAAGAGATCATAAATTTTTATAAAGCCGATTGGTATTTACTTCACCCATTAAATAATCGAATTCAACTTAATTAATGATCTAATTGCCTTTATAAATACACTTTATATATATATTCATGAATACATGAAAAAGTACAGGCATTGAAACATTAAATATAATGAAGACAGATTGCTATGACAAACGGTTATAACATATTCAGAGAATTCTGAAATTATTTCAATTTATTTTCCGTTGTATAAGTTAAAGCGTAATTGAATTTTGTGTGCACATAAGTATGCATATGGTCAACTGACCAATCGTAATTATGAAGATAAACAAACAAACAATCAAACAAATAAATGAGCATTCAGCAGATTGCTCCCATTTTGGTAGTTAAGGATAAATTTTAAATTATCAAAGATGCGCCCTATCACTCGTATCGTACGCGTATCGCATTTCAAGTGTATTTCTAACGTTATTTTTTTTTTATATCCCTCATCGTTCGTTTTGTGAAAACGTTTCCAATGCAAAGAAAAAAGCATCAGAGCCCCACCCCCCAAAGGTTCTATACATTCTTGAATAGCATCAAATTCTAAATACATTTAAGCCTGTCCGTCTGTTGTAAACATTCCCCTGACCGCTAAAATGAAGCTATCAACTTCAGATTTGACAAAAACAATAGGAGTTCTTGCAAGCGTGTTGATATCGAAAATGTGTCAAATCGTTCGAAGGACACGCCCACAGCGCCACGTAAACTAAGGATGCCTCGAAGAGAATGAAAAATTGGTTTTTTGCTCGTTACTCATAAACTATAGCAAATAAATGGCCAAAAATTTGAATGCGTTACATCTGTACACAAAAATGGAATAAATTGACCATGCCCACCCAATATTATAATGTATCAAAATTTAATTGGTTTTATAACGCATAGAAACCAACTTGAAAGCCCCATAAAATATGCAAATTCTTGGCCATTTTCACACTTTGACATGTGATACCTAAACATGTGCGTCTGTTCGTCTATCCATCTGTCAATTTGCGCAACGTTGTATTAGTTGTGGTAAACATTCTCCCGTTAATGAAAACGAAGATATCGCTTAAAAATTTGCAAAAAGAATTTGAAATTGACCTAAACTTTTTGAAGGACACAACACCTTATAATGCCTACATGACCATACGACAAAAATTTTTGTTTTAAAAGTCGAAGAAATCAACTGGGCCCACTCCATGGTATATAGCATGGAAATGTAGTTTTTCTACTCCGTTTGTCTTTTTTAGGATACCAGTGATAGGTATCGATTCGACTCCGGCAGAATTTCGTATTCTATTCAATAGAAGAAGAAAGCTGGCATTCACCGGAAATTATGCATTACTACAAATAAAATACACTTTGGACGATGTCTCTAAGATAAACCAATGTTTGTATGTCAAATTGTCAAAATCACTTTTGACAAATTTAGAACTTACTCTCATTCATCATTATATCCAAACAATGTAACGTTGACAAGTATTAAGAAGGTTGCTTTCATTGTTTAGATGCTATGGCTTTATAAGCGTATATATAAATTTTTTTTTTTAAATTTTAAAACATACATACAGACAAAGAGATGCTCGAAAGTATTTTTTTTAAAAGTTATAAATTGATTGCGTATTCTAAGGCGTTGAGTATAAAAGCAAATGATTTTATGCGTTAAATCGTTAACTATATCGTTAACATTATTGTAATTGTAAATGTGGGTCATTCAATTTCTCATCAATAAAAGTTTTATTTGCTTTGTTTTATATCGATTTGTGTTACTTAACAAGCAAACCGCAATGAACCGCATTTAATGTTAATATCACACAATATCCGAAGCTTGCAGGCAGGCTTCATTCTGAACGTTTTAAATAAGTTAAAAAAAAAAAAAAAAAAAAAAAAAATTTATCCACTTTGCAATGAATCTTTATAACATATAAGTTTCGATGTATGTTATGTATAAAGATAATGGAATTTTTATTCGAGTACATTTAAACCTCTTTTTAACGTAATCTAATAAATATAAAACAAAGTCACATGCAAGTATTTACCGAACCTTCTAATATTCATCAATAGGTCTGGCATTTTTTTACAACATAGAATTAAGATATAAATTGGAAATCGTGTCATTTATTTTGTAGAAGGCATTGGTATTGGTGGACTATGCCATAGAAACATGTCTTATGGTTATCGTATGGACAATTATTGAAGAAGCCTTTATTGTAATTGACCTTACCTTCGAACATGCCACAGAGAAATACAGAAAAAAAAAAGAAAGTCTCTACTAAATCCCTAAAGGGCGGCGACCTTGTCGACGCGATCCATTTAGTTTATTTTTAAATTTAGCCTAATGCGAGAGAGATAAAAAAATGAAATAGTAATCGCGATAGACGGCCAGCCATGGCGATGGCTCTACTAAATCCCTAAAGGGCGGCGACCTTGTCGACGCGATCCATTTAGTTGATTTTTAAATTTAGCCTAATGCGAGAGAGATAAAAAAATGAAATAGTAATCGCGATAGACGGCCAGCCATGGCCATGACTAACTTGTTTCCGTTGATCGACAATATATAAATACATATATGTGTACACATTAACACATATACATATGTGTTGCAATATTCTTTGCGCTGAGTACAAAAAAAAATTTTATGCATCTATAGAGATTCAAGGGGACGAACAGAAACGATTGAGTGCATTTTTTTTCCATTTGTGATAATTAAAAATATGTATGTAAGGCATTAAGACCACGTTGTTGTCTTGTTTTTTTTTTTTTTTTTTTTTTTCTGCTGCGTATGTTTTGAAAAACTTTAATATGTTCCTTGATTGAGATTTGAAAAGAACACGCTTATGCATTAAGCGGAATTCAAAGTTCTTCCCTTGCATGTCATGTTTGCAGTAAATTGCTAAAATACCTTTACAGATAATACAGATAAATCTTTGAAGATATAACACTTATAAGCGACTGTTAAACTGACAGTAGTTTCATATGTCAAGAGAATTTTCATCATTGTAAGAGTAATGGTTAGTTCTACTTTTTATATATACTTGCGCTTGGGGAACATTCGTTTGACAATAGTTAGGAGAATCTTATCATATCGCACTTAGATTCTGTTATACCTGACATATCGAATCGATAATTCGACGGCATCTATTACATCTATCGAGCTATCGAGATCGAATCGTCATTTCGTCACATCGTAGAATTTATATTAAAATACTTGTTGTAATCACATAACAAAAATAGAATCGTGTATAGCTCGTGAAAATATTAATTTCTAGAAAGGCCGTTTCATGCCCATCTAATGGATTTTAGTCCTACTATATGCACGTTACATAAACCGGGCGTTTGTTTTTAGTTTGATTTGCATAAAAAACTATATTTTTCCGTTTAATGAGATCTAGAATAAAAGTGAAATCAAGTCTGAATCGCAACAAGCACACACCTCTCACCTATATAGTAGTATAGTGTGTTGGGGTATTAAAGTTTCGGATCATATTGGATGGTAGGAAAACCTTTTCTCGTCGTACTCTTTTCTTCTTCTTTTTCTTTTTCTTTTTCTTTTTCTCTTCTACTATCCCAAACTCTCTCTCATGTCATGTTATGTTTCTCTTTATATAAAATATTTCTGTTATTCGTTTGAACATATGTTGTACCCTAAGGATAATGTTGACCCAATTCTTGAGCGCATAAATTGTTACGGTCTATTGATGTTATTGATCCATTTACGTTGTTCATTATAAACGGGCAATTAACACACGTCAGTATGTTTTGAACTAATTAAAGCAAATAAAGTTAGGAAAAAAATACAATTTCAAAGTTTTCAAGAAGAATAGGTTATTATAGGTAAGAGTGATTGGTTTTTGAGGGAAAGGGGAAAAAAAAAAAAATAAATAAAAATAAAAATAAAAATAAAAATAGGTAAGCAATTTATTCTTCAATATAGTGAAAGAGATCTGGACACTTTAAATAGGCTATGAGCTATGAGGCTTAATTTTTTGCTTTGTTTTTTAGTCTAATTAAGTTCGAACAACAAGCCCACGCAACATTCTATCAATTGGAAATCTTAAAGGAAATGAAAGAAGAAAAGTTTAACAAATGTTCAAAATACCATACGTTCAGGATTTCTTTTCTTTTGTATTAGAAGAACGTGCGGGCATTTGAAGTTTGTTTTTTCCCCTTTTTTTCTTATTTATTTATTTACTTATTTATTTTTTTTTTTTTTTTCTTTGTTAGATTTGAATTGAAAAACTCTCCGAATTTTACTTTAGAACTTGAGTTTCGCTTCTAGTACAAAATACTCTTGCAAAAGTTACGCATAAATATGATTTATTTTTTTTTTTTTTTTTTTATATGAAAAGTATTCCTTTAAGCTGTGTCTTGTTATTATTATTCAATAAACGGGAAAAGTTTTGAAAACATTGAAATTTCTTATCATATCCATTTAAAGAATAAATTATGCTTGAAAGGTATTTACTGAAAACATATCTGAATTCTGTAACTTAGTTTCCGTAAAGATTTCAATCCGGCTTCACGAGTTTCAGAAGTTAAACAAGCAGTTTTATTAAAATATTATTTATTTTCATTTGCTTCTCTTGGTTTCTTGCGGCGAGTTGAATTGTGTGCAAAGCCTATTGCTTAATAACACCAGCAGTATATGTCTTAACGTAAACACGTATGATTTTTCTGATGAACGGAAACCGAATCTATTATGCAAATATTGGCATCGGGTGTATGCGTTACGTTGTGACTCTTGCGACACTTGTCGCTAAGCCACCCAAGAGCAAGTGTTGATGGGAATGAAAGAAAGAAGAAGTAGCAGATTCGGCCGAATTCTTGGATTGGGAGCAGTGCCATCTTCGTAATGTTTTTGGGGCCTAATGAAGAAATGGCATTTTTTCGATATGTTCGATGAATGGCATCGTAAATTCGATATCCCACTCATATGTGTAGTATGACGCAGAGAATTTTAAGCAAAATCCCATATAAAATATTCGAACGAAACCGTTCCAAAAAACAAAGATGATTTTTTCGTTTATTAGGCTGAAGTCAAGGGTTCAGAACGCTGAAATATTTCATTCTCCCTATCAAGTGTGTAGGCATGACAGACTGAATAAAATTGGGTATGGGGTTTTAATTGTTTCGCTGAATTCCCTACCGTCCTGACTCTCGTTATCGCCTGTGATGATGAATTGAAGTTTACTTTGCTGCTGCTCGACTCCAACTAAATGGCAACTTTGCCTTTACAACTTCCTCGTGTGTTCTTCCGATCTCTGATATTAATATTATATGCACTTAAAGCTTTTCCATCTCGTTCGCCAAGTGTGCTTATATGTTGGGGGATTTTAATTTGTCGTATGTTTCGTGGAACCTTTGCGCTTATTATCATGAAATGTTTGAGCTTACATTTGAGCAATGCCTGCATCGATGGAATCATAGTAATAACTCCCTACAGCAAGTTCTTGCAAGTTTGATTTCCTGTAATATGACCAACACATCATTCCTTCTCATCCTCTAGTGCGTTGTTTAAGATGACGTATTTCATCCAACTCGATTCACTTTCACTTTTCGCCAAGAATGCTGTCTTTCAGAAACTAATTAAGCCAGACTATTAAGTGCTTTCTTTAAGTGCTCTGTTTGGTATTTATTCGATTTTTCGTTCTGCTGTATCTGAGTGTATCCTTGTTGTTGTTGTTGTTGTTCAGCTGTTTGGTTCTTCAAAGAGCTAAGAATAGTTCGCAATAAAATAACAGATTTTTATAAATTATATAAGAAAACTGACTTGTGCTATACAGAAAACAATTTTAAATGCGTAAATTTAAACCGTAAAGCGGTCGAATATTTCACGCTCATGCATTTTACTAATATTCTATCTCCCATATCCTCCAAAATTTCGGATTTGTTTGCTAATTTCTTTAAACAATCGTCGACTTCAATGAATAATTCAATTAACTCTCATCGATACGATCTGAATTCATTTCATGTTTTTGCAAATGTTGATGTTCCTAGCGTGGAAGTTTTTAATGCTCTGCCTTAGAAAAAGATACTTTCTTAAGCAGAGGAAAGTGCAATTTTTAATTCACCTACATAATCGTTCTTATGGCTGGCAAATTGGATGCCCTCTCCACATTACTTGAACATCTTTTAGTGAATGGACTTCGATCGTCTCTGGGGTCCATTTTAACACTCAACACTCAACACAGTTTTATAAAAGTTAGATCTATTCTGGTAAACCTGCTGGAACTTATTTGCATTATTTAGGATGGATTATCTCAATGTAAACAAACAAATTGTTGTTGTTTAAAAAGATTTTTCTAGGATTGATCATGAATTTCTTGTCCATATATTGTATTGTATAGGTCTCCCTATTAACTTAATTGATTCGCTTAGGCCTTGCCAAACTGGTTGCGCAACGTATGTCGCTCAGTCTATATATAAGTCATATCTGTGGTTCCGCAGCGGACAAGCTTCAAAAGTTATAATATTTGCAGATATTCTCAAACTGTTCTATTCTTTTAATATCTGGGATGAAGGTAAGCGTCTGCGTTCTGACCTTTGCGAAATTGACATTTGTTTGTAAATATAATAATGTGTCAGTTAACTTGAAAAAATGGAAAAAATTAACATTTTGCGAGGATCGGGTTGGTTAGTTATTATGAACTATTATATTGTAATCCATAAGATGGACTCTGTTGCGAACTTCATGGATTTCGGGGTTTTTATTTTTATTTTAATTCTAGTCATACATGAAACTCGACTAAACAAATAACAGTCGAGTTCAATTGGCTCTTAAAGCAAAACTTATATTAATTAATATTAAAACTTAGTATAAGTAAAAATAAAACAAATAAAAAGGAAAAAAAGAAAAAAAGAAAAAAAAACATGTACACAACTAGCATAGAGTCACACATACAACCGGTATAGGACCAAATTGCAACTGAACCCCTAAGCCGTCGCAAACATGCATAAGCTTGCCAACCGATAAGAAGGTTAACATCAATTAATTTTCGAAATCATAATGACTTTCTAGAATTAAAAGCTAGTTTCAGTACGACATAGGTCTCGTGTATTAAGCAATGTGTCTTTAATGGACTTAACGGACTTTAAAGAGTCCGATAGTGAGAATAGATGATAGACGTCATTTAGGTTCATGCAAACAACTCTGAGCGGATTAAATAGCTCATAATTATATTTACACTAACTAAGCTTAACCAAGATAAAGTGTCTAGAGAAGCGTTTAGGGACATTAAAGCAAATTTCATTAAGTAATAAAAGCGACTCAATAACACCATTTATTACTTTGATTACAAAGGCAAGGCGAAGAACAAATCTACGTTTCTCAAGAGACGGTAAGGCAGTGGTTTCCAATCTGTGGGGCGCAATACTGTTGCAAGGGAGGGCATGTAGCTGTTTCCAAAATATCATTTTCAAATACAAACCAAAAAAGTGTCAAATAGGTGTCAAAAAAATGAATCAACAGTATATGTAATCCTCACAATCCTCGGCGCGGATTTTTGGTGCGGAAATGCTAAAACATCCAATTCACACTCTTCTTTGAATCGAAATATCTCGCTTTCGCGTTTGGAGCCGAGTACCGCGTCAAACTTCAGTAAACAAAAGCATCTGATTGTTTCGGTTTTTTTTTTTTTTTGTTTTTTAAAGGGGGGCGCATAAATTTTTTTTTTTAAAAAGGGGGACGCCGGTACAAAAAGGTTGGAAACCACTGCGGTAAGGACACCAGAAGCAACCTATTTTCATAGGGAGGAAGAGAGACAATTGATTTGTTATAATTGATTTGAAACTGAACTTGAAATTGCAGGTTCAAGCCTCCTGCTGTCGTTTGTTAAGTGTTGGTTGTACGACTCTTACATTAATAAGAGGCTGTTAACGCACTTCTTAGGTCTGAATTGGAGAATTTCGTGGTAGTATAGTTGCCAAACTACAGGTGTTATATTGATTAAGGTCTGTGAGTCTGTGCAAAAAGATTTTTTTAAAAATTTGCTTTGCGAGCCCTTGTGATGAAACTCGGCAGTACTATTGTGTCATGCGTTCTAGTTGTCATTGTCACACAGCTACAACTTCCAAACTGCGAGAGTAGACGCACCTGGTTAGGGGAATGGAATGTTTTTCGCCGTTTGCATTGAATAAGATAGATATTCATATCTCGGCAGGAGTAATCCGTAATTATTAGTTTATTAGGTCCACATTACAAACTCGTACTAATTACAAACTCGTACTAATTATCCATTCCGTGTTGCATGTCGCTTTTTGAATAATTATTTTAATATTTACAATATCATGTCGTTGTCAGTTCCAAATGTAAATGATGTAATTTTATAGTACCACGCTTGATGGTCCACTTGGCTGCTGTTGGTGCTGCTTGCAATGGTTTATTTTTATTGTAGTTTCAGTTTCCTTGTTCGAACTTTGCGTTGCAATTTTTATAGACTAAATTTCGGCAGGTAATCGTTTCTTAATACCGTGAATAAATAATAACAATAATAATAAAAACTTCACCTTCGATTAAGGTTGCGTCATTAGGTATATATATTTAGTCAACTTGCTGTCGACATCGATCCAAATTGTTTTCTATAAAAATTTCGCATTCTACACCCTAACATTCAGTACATAGTTGGGAAGCGTTGAACAGCGTCTGCTACTCTCGCAGAATATAAATCGATACAGTTGTCCACTTTCTCTGTTGTGGATATACCGTTAAGATGATTTTGTGGGCCATTAAAAGTATTAGTACGAAAATGTCGAGAACTTTTCTTCTTTGAGCTCTTGAGCTCTTGAGCTCTTCTTTGAATGCTAGGGGACTGTGAAAACATTTAATTTAAAATAATTCAGGGAGCGAAAATAAATTAATCTTTAAATGGAAGATTCACTATAAGATGCCTTCTCTCTTAACATCATCTAGAGGAGTTATTGCCATGGAATTAATGTGATTATCCAGCCTTAAAGAATATTTGCAAGAAAGGCGATGAATTCGATTTTGAATTAATCGAAAATTCACGATAATATGAATAATTTTGTTGCCACGGGGCCACGGGGCATCGACAATAAGACCAAGGGTCTTAAATTGATATTTTTAAAGTGTTTCAGTTCATTGAAATTACTGGCTGTTGTAATGAAAATCGTTAAAAGCATTTTATCGCGCTAGAGTTTAGTCAAAGAATGCTCCACAAGAATGGATGGAAATTGGAATGTAATTATCCTGATAGATATAACTCGTATATTTATATATATATATATATATATATATATACACACTTGTATATAAATCTCAGTTAAATTAAAAAACTTTTCCTATTAATAGCCATCGCGCTTACTATGAAGTCACATGATATGCATTAAACATCATCCACTTTAGTAAGTTTCTAATAAGTATGGTTTATAGTTCTCGCAAAATTACGTGACAACGATTTTTATAATACTCATACGCTGCATAAATATAAAAGAAATAATGATTTTTAAAGCTATTATTATAAGCGGTCTGTCATGTTTAAGGCGTATTGAATGGGTTTTTTTTTTTTCTTTTTCTTTTTCTGTAAAAATATTTTAATCAAATTAAATATGGTTGGCCAAATAATAAAATATTAATGTGATTAATAAATTATTTTCTTTAGAGAAAGCCATATGTTTTACTGTAACGAAGTGAAAAGAGAATAAGTATGATTTTTAATAAACATCATCTCGTATGGTTTCATGCGACAAAATCCATTTTTTTTTTTAAATGTCATCTAATGTTAATAAATAAAAAAAATTTTCTGTAACTCTCTAGAAGAGAATATATTCTGATTGGAATTTAATGAATTCATCGGTTGCTCATATAAAATGGAAATCGTAGTCTCTCTGGCTTTTTATGAATAGTTGAAAATGTTCTTTTACAAATTTCCGTTAATTGACGAGATAAATTTGCAAGTCTTTGACACGTTCGTAATATAAATAGTTTGAAGATTTATATAAGAGCGAGCTAAAACTAACAACAGCACTTATCCTGGCGGTAAATTTAAAGATAAATATTTTTATGAAAATTCATATTAAATGACACTCATCACAAAAAATATATCTATATATATATACTTATAACGAGAAGGAAATTATATTCAAAACATATCGGTTATCTTGCTATTCAACATCGAAGAAAAATCATACGAAAAGTATAAAATTTAAATATCGTATAGGTTCCGTTATTAAAATGTGAAGAAGATTTTTTGCATTTAAATCATGCGAGATGTGCTTCGTCGTCTTCATTTTCATCAAAACAAAATTTTCCATTGTCAACATAGCATAATATTCAGGACTGCGCTTAACAAAAACAGTAGTGGCCGGTTCAGATAATAGTCCGATATATCCAAGGACTAAGAAATTCTTCCGAAGAATTGATTCAATCTATGGTCTAATCCACTGAATGCTCTGCACTCAAGGCTATTACCCTATATATGACCTGCTTTAAGTCAAATAAATTCTCAAACTTTCTAAAATTTTACTTACAGCTTCGATTCGAAGCCCTGAACTTTATTTACAGAGAGTCTTTCTGACAATGCTCTCTGAGTAAAAGAAAAAATGAGTACAATAAAAAAGAAATGATAAAATTTGATACAAAAACCAAAGAAGATAAGTGTTCTTGAATAAAACGGTCGAAGATAGGTATAGCGAGAGAGGAGGTAGGGATGACGTTTTGAAATTTAGGCTTGAAGGGGTCATTTCTTGAAGCATTTGCAGAAATAAGGAAATTGGGAACCGTATAATTCAAAGTCAAGTTTGTTTGCGAGTGACAAAGTCCGAAGGAATTTCACTGTTGCCTTGTGAATGGGAACAAAAATGGGGACAAGCGCAGAAAATCATTCACGACAAAGCCTACAAACCATACACTCTAGGAAACAATGTGTCCACGAAACGGCATTGCTCCGATCGAGTCCGACTTAGTGCAACGCTGTCAACTTACAGAGAAAATATTGACTGACTCGTGCAGTCGGCGGCTGAGAGAGAGAGAGAGAGAGAGAGGGAGAGAGGGAGAGAGAGAGAGAGAGAGAGGTGAAAGAGAGATGAGAGAGAGATGAGAGAGAGAGGTGGAGAGATGAAAGAGAAGAGGAAGAAGAGGAAGAATCAATCGGATAAATACACCTCCTAGGATAGATTATAAATAAAACCTATGTTATCGTAACGATTTGCGTCGGAACGTAAAGTTGAACGAAGTTGAATAAAAACATAAAATGACAGGAGATATTTCACGTGGGAATATTAAAGATGGAATTATGCATCGGAACATCTTCAAAACTCGTTCATACAAACTACAATTTTGTGCGGTAAATTTCTGCAGACCGATCTCAATAATTTATTTCAAAATTTTTCATTGATCACAAATAGTTTCATTCTATGCACCCTATGATATATATATATATATATTTTTTTTTTTGGAATATTATCAATGAAATGATTAATGCGGCGTACATAACAGATGAAGGGAACAATTCGTACAGAACTTTTTACTTTATACAATAAATAGATTTTATAAAACAGAAAATGGTTCTTTTGTTGCTTATTTAGTCAAGCCATCATTTGGCAAATACGCTGCAAATTTTTTCCCTTCGTGTAAAATATATTCTTACGTCTTCTGATGACAAATAGAAATATTTTACGCATAAATGACAGTCAAGAAAATAAAGCACACGTGCAAGCGTACACTTAAAAGAGCATGTGTCATAGAAGTAAACAGCAGGGTTCTTTGATAATCATCCTGACACGGTTTCCGTTGAACATAATTTTCACGTTGTGTTATTATCAAAATTTTATAAAGAGTCCTAAAGGGAAATTTATGTTTTTATCTTATTATTATGTTTGTCCAAATGTTCCTAAAAATGTTTTCATTGATTCTCTTTCGAGCACCAAATACAATCTTTTTTAAGACTTTACTTGTCTTCATTGTGAAATTGATACGCCAACGACCGTTTGTCTGAAAGTGGTTTGCAATTTAGGCGGAAAAAATTATATTTCAAGTCGTAACCGCATTTTCGGCTAGAGCAGCTTTGGTCGAGTATATAACCCTACAATTCGCACAAAAAGATATGAACACTTGTTAAACTTAATATATTCTTTGTGGCCGTCATAAAAAGAAACTTTTTCATATTCTCGCTCTTCTTGCTTTACAAACATCTGCGCATGAAGTTTTTCCATCATTTATTAAGAATAAAACAAGAAAATTTTGAGCGAACGAATGGCTTTAGCGCTTATACATAACCTTTATGACTACATTATTATACTTATCACTGAAGGATGGACTGCATTCATATAGTCGGAACGTTGACAATATCCAGAAGAAAATTTTATGTAGTCTATAAAGTATATATATATTCTTGATTAAAATCAAATTTTGCATCGATTTAAGTGTATTTGTGCATCCATCCGCCTCTTTGTGTTTCCATCTGTCTGTCTGCCTCGATACGTGTCTGAGAGGAAAAGTCAAGGCAAGATTTTTATTCAAATTTAGCAAAAATTTTGAAAGTTCTGAAGTGTGGAGTAGATTTATATTGAAATTGCGTCAAAGCGGTCGTAGGAGTTGCCTGTAGTACAACGTAAACTATTAACGCCTTCTTTCTCCGAACTAAATAAAATATGCATTTTTTTTCTCATTGCACATACACAAGCGACTTTAAAGAATAACATAAAACTTGAATGCGTCTTTTATGGATAAGGTTCTCTACAGTATTCGTATAAAATCGGACAGATCCACGTAACGATGCAGGACAAGCAAATTTCAATTCCTTTTTTTTTTTTTTTTTTTTTTTTTTTTTATTTGAAGATAAATCAGGTGAGTATTGGAATTTCGGCTAAAGCCAATTTGTGATTTTTACTTTCGATTTTTCGTTTGAATCGTTTCGAGAAAAGCACATTTTCGCGTTTTTATCCATAAGTTACTTAAGCAATGCATTGCAAATTTTTTCATCATTTCAGCACTCAGTTATGATAATAACCGAAAGAAATTGAAATCTCAAAAAGCAAAAACATATCGAAATGCATATAAAAAACGCTTGTGTAATAATATCAATGATGGGCTGTTAGACGAAAACGGCACACACCCACACACCCACATCCACACCCACA
>KK502431.1:926342-947467 GCA_000688735.1 Glossina austeni | reverse complement strand
TATATATATATATATATATATACATATGTCTCTTTCTACGTCTCCTTTACCACTCTTTATGTCTATATATATTTATCTGCATCCCTCTAAACACAATAAAGTTATTTATAATCTAGTAATGTTTCTTTCGGAGTTTTTACGGAAAGTATACATTGTAGCACACTTCAAGTCTAGTCGAGTGAATGGGACAAAGTAAAAGAAAGAGAATGGAAAGTTTTTTATTTTATTCTAAATACACAAACTTAATATACTTAAGAGATTCACTTAACACTGGCTACGTTACGGCATATGAATAACGAATAGACGGAGGGACATGTTTAATATACTCTAAGAATAATTAAAAAGGGAAATATAACCGACCATAGACTACGAACTCTGTCTGTGTCTAAATAGTTCCGCTTAAGCAGAAAAAGAGAGAAAGAGAGAGAGAGAGAGAGAGAGAGAGAGAGAGAAAGAGAGAGAAAAGAAAGTGCAATTGTAATAGAATGATATAAAAAAAAATATTTAAAATTAAGACTCGGCTTAGATTGAATATTTTCGTAGCCATAACTTTTACTTTCTTGTTAAATTTTTTGTTTTGTGTTTTTTATAACTACCCCGTGCATTGCTACAAGCATCGTATGAAGCATAGAATGCATCGTGAATTTAATTTAGACAAGTCTTTCTATTTGTCTCTCTACGGCTTTCAAACTTTGCTTGCTCCTGAGCTTAAGTGCATAACTTAGTTGTACAGGTAAGTAGTTTGCAATAATTCGAAAATTATAAAATTTCTATTTTACAAAACAGTCGGTGGGATCTCAAGCTTCTAAAATGTGAAAATTTTATATTTTGCAAGTTTGAAAATCTGCTATATTGGATCAAAAATAAAAATTAAAATTATGTCTACATTACGTTTGCCAAATGCTAAAAACTGATGATCGCATCTATATATATATATATACAGAGAGAGGATGTGTACGAGACGATCTAAAATTCATATACCAAATGAAAGATTCTTAGTTAAGGTAGTAGTGATATTAATAAATGTGTAAATGTCAAGTTCTCTGTCTATGTATCCTCTATGTAAACGAGATTTAAATTTTTTTTTTTTTTTTTTTTAAGATACAGTAACAACTACTCCACCGTATTGAATATTAATCCTTCGAACTTTTCCGTTTGAAAGTACGAGATCTACGCTTCAGGTCATAGTATAATTTATAACGACGGAGTAAGTAGACGACATAGTTTTATTTTCATCTTCGACTTAAGTGCTCGAAACTTATTTCCATATCCATATGATTCCTTTCTTCTCTGTTAAGAAGAGGGTGACTACTAAAATTAAGTGTTACAGAGCGTGGAATGTAATGTTTCTCATAATTGTAAGATGAAATTGCTTATGCTTATAAGTATCCTGCTATATATTATATGCGACATGCATAAACATACTCACGATAACATGCTTCGACTCTATATAATAACTTGATACATATATTGTTACGAAAGCACGACTTTAAAGGATATGCGTGTGATTGTCTCATAAATACCGGATTTAATAAAAAGATGGCGACTGTTATTTGAAAAACTTACCTATGATTAAAACAACTGATCTTATATTATATTTATTTATGTATATATGTGAAACTCATTGACTTTTAAAAAATAAATCTTATGCTTACTAGTATTGAAGTAAACAAAAAAAAAAAAAAAAAAAAAAAAAAAAAAAAAAAAAAAAAAAAAAAAAAAAAAAAAAAAAAAAAAAAAAAAGAAATAAAACTTTTGCACAATTCATTGGTGCGAACTTAATCTTGAGAGCAGTTGAAAATATTTCGATAATTGCTTCCACTGATGCATTTGTCTGTATGTAACTATACTAAAGAAGGGGAACAAGAGAATATTGTTAGATTTTTTCAAGTGTTCGCAGCTACTTTCTCAAAATGATTCCTTCAGTCTCGTGATCGTTTATTATACCGCAGAATATTTTGCCTCAAGTATGTTAACGGCTTCATTTGTTTGCGTTTCGATTTACTCACATTCGCATGCAATGTACTCTTGAAATTTGAAATTTAAAAATCAAAATTATTGTTAAGTTTTCGGTTTAGCTCGCCTAATTTGGTCCAGAGGTTCAGCGATATTGCAATCAGAGCATGTGAAGCTAAAAAAACGCTATTTATGTTACGTAGAGAACTGCCTCTCAATAGTTGTATTGACGCAATCAATAAATAATAAAAATTGAAACATAATACATAGGAAATATTGAGAGCTTTTAAAATATCTGATGCATAGCGAGCGACTGCAGGCCATTTTAGGCTATAAATTTGTAAAAAATAGTGCTATGGCGAAGAAGGGCAACTGCAGCACGTCTTCACATACTTTCGATTGCCGTCTTTGTAACACCGTCTCTGTCTTACACTCCACTAGCTCTAGCCGCATTCCTTCTTACCATGCCTTCACTTAAGGAATGCCAACGCACTTTGCAACTACGATGATTGCTATATGTCTAGCAAGAAAATATGACGATGGCGCCTTCGGCGGCTAATTATCTGTCAGAATGAGGACTAACTTCTGCACCTTCCCTTTTGTCGGGGAAGATCGTCTCTTCTAAACACTTTTTTAGCATCGTGATGAGAATATCTGATCCCCTTTGTATCGCTACCTTTAGAGCTCTGTTTGGCAACCAATACGGGCCGAGGATTTTTCTGCAGGCGTTCAGTAACTCTCTCGTAGTAACTGCGGCTGTTTTCTACCACTACATACGGCGGTCTCTATGAAAATAGTTTCGCTACTATTTACCGGAGCATGAATGGACAACTAACTGACTTGTGACGACCTCTGTTCTTTAACTTTTTTCAGAACGACCTTGCACGCCGTTCTCCATGGACTATTATCTGCTTTTTGGCATATAGGATTAAAGCTTTTCTTTTCATAGCTTTTGATCGCTCTCTTCAAGTCACGTCTTAGAAAGTTAATAGAAAGTTAATCTGCTTTCCAAATTTGATCTGCTCCCGGATCGCTGTACTTTCCTCGTAATTTTCAAGCAGTCCTTTCCAAGTGAATCTAACACCTAACCACGAGTTGTTGATCCTTCTTTGGTTTCTTCGAGTCCATTACTAAATTGAAGATGCATTTATCGAAGGATGAATCATTCCATTCCGGGCTCGTGGCTTTGGATTACCAACAACCCCTGCCTTCCTTGCCCTAAATATCTGACAATATCACCCGTGCTCGCAAGTATGTATAAGTGATGTTTGTGTTTTTCTATACACAAACTCTGTCCCTGCCGAAGAACTTATAGTGTATATAAACTGAGTCTGAATTTGCTATATCCAAAAATAAAATATATTCGATGTGCTATGAAGTTTGTATGATTCGAACTTTTCTACATAGATGCTGAGCCAGTTAAACAGTTACGTATAATGTAATTTAAGTGTTAACGTTCTTAACGCGGCTATTAATAGCTGGCATTTATACTTCTATCAAATGTTTATGTGATTTTGATGATTGAGTTTGCCAGACAATTGTGAGCTGCGGTGTGGGTCATAAGTTATTCGACAAGACATTTTTAAAGTATTAGCCTTTTCGAGTTGCAAAATAAACTTCATGTGAACTTTAGTACACGCTGAAGTAAGACTAAGTGAGGTTGGGATTGCTGAAGAAGGGCAAAACGTAATATTGGGTGCTTGCAAAAATTGTTATCACTTTTTCACTTGAAAAAGGCAGTTATTGTGGAAAATTGATACAATAGATCTTAACCCAAATAGTTGCCATTAGTTTCTATAAAATTGTTCAATATTTTTGCCAACATGGGGATATTTTATTGAAGATCTTATATATTGATTTGGTAGCGAACCATCCGCAGACTCATTTTCGCACTTCTTCGGCAGCAGGTTTCTTCAAATAAACAACAGAAGTAATGAATTTGGAAGAAAAAGGCTTTTCAGCCATTCATGATTAGCGTCGGCGTACGTTTAATAAAAAAAATAAAAAAATAACCGTCGATTTCAACCGTTATGTACGCTGGTATTTCCCATTTCTTTATCATTTTTCACCTGTAGAAATTGCTGATCAAAATTTTTGCAAACACCTAATAATAAAGCAAAAGTGGTGATACTGTTGAGTTGAGTTGAAGAGCCGTGTGCAGGAAAACATGTTTTTGTGAATTGCACATAGTTAGACTAATTCCTTACAATCGCTTTTAAGAAAAGCTAAATTGTACTTCCTTCGAGTTTTATTAATTTACCCTTCATATTATTTGCTCATCTAAGACCTTGTGTTTTTTAACTGTTTAGTGAAATGAGAGGAAGCATTTATGAAAATTTATGCAAATTTAAGCTAAATGAAATCTGACTTTAGTGATTGTCTGTTTGAAAAGTACAGCGGATTCGTATTTATTAATTTAGATAAGTTTCTTTTTTCCCGTTTTGGCGTAAGTTAAATAAGGAGATATATACATAGAGATGGTGTATATCAAACTATATGCCTCAAGCAATAGTATAATGGGGTGCATAACCGTGCGTATGTAAATTTATAAATAAATATTGTTACAGCTTTAGATCCCTTTTTTTTCTTTTTTTCCCATATTATATGAATAATTCTGTTGAATGTGAGTTATGCAAAATAAACAAGTATGCATATGTAAGCTATTATGGTATGGTTAGTATCATTCATTGCGATTATGCAAGAGAATTCAAACAGGTGTTTATGATATACACTCTTTTAGGAATATCTACACAGTTAGCATATATATTTATACAAATATGAAATCTTGTTTGGGTGGAAAAAGAATTGAAATGAAATAAGTATTATATATTTAAGTAAGCTTTTAAAATCTTTCCTCATTCTGCTTAAGATCACGGCAGCTTATTTTAATTTATTTAGTATTCGTCATAAATTATTTATTATCAATTCTCTGCTACCTATTATTTACTAATTAATATTTATTATTATTATCTACTAACTGTTGTGTTATCTGTCATGATTATCTATTATCAACTATCTACTTTATATTATCTATTATCTAATATTTATTATCTACTATCTATTATCAATTATCTGTTGTTTATTATTATTGTTATTATTATTATTGTTATTATTATTGTTTGTTTATTATCCATTATCTATTATTATTACCTACTATCATTTACTTAGTATCTATTATTTATTATTTATTATCTATTAACCATTATTTATTATCAATTATCTACTATATATTTTTTTATTATTCATTATCTGTTATCTATTATTTATTATTAACTATTTATTATTTATTATCCACTATTTACTATCAATTATCTACTTCCTATTATTCATTATAATTATCCACTATTTCTTATCTATTTTTTATCATCTATTATGTGTTGTTTGTAATTTATAGCCCATTATTTATTATTAATTATCTACTAGCTACTATCTTTTATTTATTATCTTATTATTTATTATTCATTATTTATTATCAACTTTCGGTGTATTATCTATTATTTAATGTCTATTATCAATTGTCTACTATTTATTATCCATTATCTATTTATTATATATTATTGTAACCATTATCTATTATCAATTGTCTACTATTTATTATCTATTATTTGTCCATAAACTATTATTTATTATCAATTGTCTACGATTTATTATATATTTTTGTTAACCATTATCTATTATCTAATATCTATTATTTAATATCTATTATCTATTATCAATTTTCTACTATTTATTATATATTGTTGTAACCATTATCTATTATCTATTATCAACTGTCTGCTATTTATTATCCATTTTCTATTATCTTTTATCTATTATCTATTATCTATTATCTATTATCAATTGTCTATTATCAATTGTCTACTATTTATTATATATTTTTTGTTAACCATTATCTATTATCTATTATCAACTGTCTACTATTTATTATCCATTTTCTATTATCAATTGTCTACTATTTATTATCCATTATCCCTTATATATTATCTATTATCAATTGTCTACTATTTATTATATATTATTGCATCCATTATGTATTATCTATTATCTATTATTTATTATCTGTTATCAACTGTATACTATTTATTATCCATTATCTATTATCTATTATCAATTGTCTACTATTTATTATATATTATTGTAACCATTATCTATTATCTATTATCTGTTATCAATTGTCTACTATTTATTATATATTTTTTGTTAACCATTATCTATTATCTATTATCTATTATCAACTGTCTACTATTTATTATCCATTTTGTATTATCAATTGTCTACTGTTTATTATCCATTATCCGTTATCTATTATCTATTATCAATTGTCTACTATTTATTATATATTATTGCATCCATTATGTATTATCTATTATCTATTATCTATTATCCATTATCTATTATCTATTATCAACTGTCTACTATTTATTATCCATTATCTATTATCTATTATCAATTGTCTACTATTTATTATATATTATTGTAACCATTATCTATTATCTATTATCTATTATCAACTGTCTACTATTTATTATCCATTATGCATTATCCGTCATCTATTGTCTATTGTCTTATTATCTACTATCTATAATCGATTATCAATTATCTATTATATATTTTTTAATATTTATTATCTATTATCTATTATTTATTATCTATCGTCGATTATCTATTGTAAATATAATCTATTCACATTATTACTAACTAGTTGTTTATTTTCCTTTGTGCTTTTCTTTTCTTTATGACTTTGTAAAATTTTAACTTAAATTTCTTTTTATAACGAACATACATATTTAACTTTAATCTTTAAGATATAAATTTGGAAATGGAATTATGGTATTAAAAATTAAATCCATTATCTTACTTTAAAATGAACAAAAGAAGCTTTCAATACATATAAGTCTTCTTAATATAGATAAAGAATTGCCTTAAAAGGCAAGAAAAAGAAAATAAAGCAACACTTTATAGCTCGAAATGAGTAAAATCGGAAAAATGCATTTCTGTAAATTTTTATAGTTACAAAAGCAGCTTCAATATGAGACTTAGTCTCTTGATTGATTGATTGATGATGATGATTAAAGAAAAGAAAAAAAAAAAAAGAAAAGAACAAGAAAAGTTTGCAATATTTTCTAAAAAATTAGTGCGTTTGTGTATGCAACTTGTTCAACAACCTGCAAGTTTGTTTGCTTATTTTGTGTAATAAAGCACACAATACACATAATGGCAATTATTTTAGGAAATTCAAATGAAAAATTCGCATTTCTCTTGAAGAGGATTTTAGTTTGTTTTACAAAAACAAGGAATTGAAATGAATCGTGCGATAATGAATATTCATCGAAATTCATTTAGAATTACAAATAAATGAATTCATATGGATTTCATTTACCGTTAACCAAATGGTTTATTGCTCTTTCGTTTTTTGGAATCTATTGAGTCAATATTTTCAATTTTCTTAACAGAAAAAAAGCAAAGAACGCGGTTCCCCAACCATTCTCAGGCAAATGCGTTCTTGTAAAGTTTATATAAAAGGAAAAAGAAAAAGAAAAAACGGTGTTTAAAAGTAAAGTTTCAAAAAAAAAAAAAGAATATATTAATATATATACATATATATATATATATGCGTGTTTACGTAATATAGTTTTCTTCTCTTCTATTTTTGCGTGATGTTTTAACTGCTAGAAGGCTAGTTAAGAGTTGTTTCTTATTTTCATTTTTTTTTTTTTTTTTTTTTTCAGTTTTGTTTCGATTTTGATTGTTTGTCTTATATGTAGCTACAGCTTTAGTTTCACATATTTGAGGGTGTTTTCATATGCACCATTTAAGAAATGATGTGTCTATTAAATATTTTATTGCATTTGTAACGTACAAAAACTGTAAAGATTCCAAAAATTTAATTTTAGGGATATGCTTATTCCAATAGGAGTAATGCCTTATGTATGTATGTATGTATGTATGTATGTATGTATGTATGTATGTATACTTACCTGATTTACGATATTTATTGAGAGACAGAAAACAAAAAGTAAATTTTATTGACAAATATCCTGGCATCATATATAATGGGTATTAAAGATTCGTTCTAATGTTTGCATAGACTTCTTTGCTTTCTTTTGGTAGTTGTTTACCAGCTCTATTTACACATCAATAATATTGTTAAGAGAGCGTAAGAGCGAGAGAGCATCTATACAATTGCTATTTTTACCATCGATACCAATGTTCAATAGTTTTATTTGTTGTTTTATTTCGGGTTTATTGGTCTTTTTTGTTTTGTGCAAAATGCCTTAGGCGTTAAACATTTGTTATTACCTTTTAATGATGATATTTTCAATAAAGTGACTTTGGATGATAAAAGAAAAACCCGAAGGAAAATTACTTCACTCCCCATATAGGATGCGAATATATTTTAGCAAAACTTAATCTATGGTTTGTTATTATGTGTATATAATAAATACTAATAAAAAAAAATTGTTTTATATAACGATGACGAACGATACGACTTATATATGATAAGTAAGGCAGAAAAATCTATGAAAAAATCATATTTGTATCCACCAACGCAACAAAGATTGCATTGCTTTTATCAAAATCACATATCCAAGTGTATCCAACTTATCTTAGGAGGCGAGACCTGTTGTTTGTTCAATTTTTTTGTTTAATTCCATTTAAAATATCTGTTAATATTTGTATTTTTTAAACAAGTTAAAACGTTATAGTCTGTCACGACCGATCATAAAATACTCCATCCAGCGTCGCCTAATATTTTTTCTTTCTTTACATATCTTCTTCATTGAAAATACTAAAAATTATGATTACAATTTGTGTGTTCCCTTATACGGGAAGGGATTCAAAACGTAAGTTAATTTAGTTCAAATTTTTTTGTCAAAGACTTCATTATTGTGCAAATGCTTTCATTATAAAACAACAACAAAATTGTTGGAGTATCAAAAATTCGAAATATGAATCTGAATATTGCGACCTGTGGTTTGAACGCAAAAAGGCACAGACAATGATCAGAAGGACAGGAGGATAAGTAAATAATCGCAAACTTTATTCGATTCAGAAAATGATTGTAATCCTTAATCGGTCGGTATATTTCAAGACGTTCTAAGTATTGCATACTTTTACGAGGCTACGTAAAATAGTAGCGTGAAAGTTTTTGCTTAGTTTAGTGTGTGAACAAGCAAAAAAAAATCGGATCACATTCACCTTGAAACGGCGGACTAGAGAATGGAAGTCATATTAAGGGTTAAACGTGAAATAACGGGCGTGTAGACTAAATCATGTTAAATGTTTCGTGAATTCGTGAATGAAGCATAGGGTGCAAAATCGCTTCACGAACGACGTGCCAAGGTGTGTCTGTCTGATGCGAGTAAACTATCAACCACATTATAGAAGCAATTTCAATGAGAAGAAGAAAAGTAAAATTTAAACCGGCAGCATTTTCGCAACAGTGTAACGTTAGGACAACACTGTACAACTGCATTAATTGCACCGTCGGATTTCGCTGAGATTGAAGAGTTTGTTCGACGCTTTTGACTTTGATTTATAGATTTTTGCAGAATCGAGTGCGTTGGACAGCAACTTGTAGCACTCGTCCCCTTGATAGTTGTACGTTGACAGTTACAAATTGGTGCAACATTTAAAGTGCGACCTCCCGTTCAAAGGTTGTGTAGGTTCTATCTCTCGCAAATTTAGAACAATAAAAAGACTACTTTTTAATTGTTAATAAATGATAGGATTTTTATTTTTTGCAAAAAAAAATACATATATTTTTTTATAGCAATATTTTTGCAATAGGAGAGCTCTCGTCTTATGACAAGTTTTCGTATTCGTATTAATATTAAAGTAATATCCTGTGTGGAAATGTCTGCGGGCTCATTTTTTTTTCTATGTGCGTTTTATGTATTTTTCCGGTCGAAATTACTTCTTCACTAGAAAAAAGTTTTCAACCGCATTGTGCAGCCATTACAAGTTTGTTTCGAATATTTTTTATTTTTTTCTTTGAGCACATTTAAAAAAAAAATACTCTTCCACCATATGAACAAACTCATCAGTCTCCATTAAGTATACGCAAACATGTATATAATTTTGTGCAAGTGTGTGAAAGGACTTGAATTTTTAAGGTTGCTTTTATCATTAATCTAAGTCATAAATGTGAAGGCAGCAGAAGAATAAATTTCCCTGTTTTTTCTTTTTGTTTTCAAAAAATATCTTAAGAAGTTGTTTTTCAAAAATGTATTTTATTTTTTCGGTTTACGAAGAAACAAAAAAAAAAAAGGGGGAAAAAACGGAGAATGTAAACATAAAATAGAAACCACCAACACATAAAAAGAGCAAAGTGTCAGAAACCATTTATGGATATCAGCGAGTTTTGTTAAACATAACAAATGCTTATAAAAGTTTTATAAGCCCAACCCCCCCCCGACAATTATTGTTATCATTATTGTCATCGTTGCTTTCATTATTTAGGACTGTTGCGATGGCTCAACCTGCTCACTGCTAGGAAACTTTGTGTTTGTCGACAATCGGCCCCCTCTTGCCAGCAACTTCTCAGCCATATTGTACAATATGTGTCTGCATAGATAAAATATGGTGATTATAAGTTGCTCAGCATTATCGTCATATTCGTTGGCCTGTATAATGGTTAAATCAAATTATCTCCTAATTGTATGAAAGCGTAATAAATCTCCATCCCTTTGGAATGTAAGTTGGTTGCCCGATGCTGGCTAGCGTCCGGGCAAATCATCGATATAAGGATGTTTAGTTAAATGAACTTAAGTTGAATGCATATTGAATGGTAAACTGATTTTATGGTTTAATAGTCAATAGTATTGAAATAAACTGATAGTAATGCCATAGTAATAGTAATATTTATATAGTATAGTATAAAGAGCGAAATGAATGTCAACCTAATGTCAACCAAGCGTTCGCATTCAATTGAATAGCTTTGTACACATGCAACAATGAACCGTTCATTGTCGGCCTATTTAAGTGTTTTAATCTTAAATAACTTGAGTGTGCTTTCATTTGTTTAACATTGAATTTCGAAAAAAAATTGAGTTAATTTATTTCGCAGAGAATTTCATACTTTTTAACTGCTTTCTTCACCTGCAATTCTTATAAGAATTCATTTATTTTCACTACAATTTTTTTCTTATTCTTCCCTATTAAAATTTGGTTTCGTTTATTTCTTCTTTAACTATTCTTTACTAAAGTCATTGTTTTATATTTCCTTTAATTAATTTCCCGGTGCTTAAATGAAAAAAACAAGAGAAAGAAGAAAATTATGATTTTTTATAAGGAGCAGGAGAAAGTGTACAAAAAAAAAAAAAAAAAAACCTTTTTTTCGAACTTTTTTCATCCTTGTAGAAAATATACTTTTTCATGACTTGCACGAAATCAGTTCATCAAATGCTATTCTTTGGACAGTCGAAATGAGTAAAATACTCAGTAATTCATTATCTTAATTTTAGTGCGTATAAGAGATGTTACGCTTACCATAGCCATAATCTGTAAATTAAATCATCAGTGTTAGGACTCTCCCCGATTTAAACATAGCCCAATCGAAACTTAAATTTTATTTTTTTATATTGAGTCGCTGCATAAATAACTTGACCGTTTTTTTTTTATCAGACATTTATTTTGTTTTCATTGAATAACAAAATTAATTATTAATTTAACAGTTGATTGTGAGATATTGAAACTTTTTACTATACCTCTTGTTAATTGGTGTGGATTTTGCTCGAAAGTTGCCTTTAAAATATTGTCGTCCAAGTCGCAAGGATGTCCCGTCTTTTAAGGTCGTATCTCCAGAATGGAATTTTACAAACCAATTTCTAACTGGCCGATCAATTATCGATTTCTTCATCGTATACGTTGCATATATTTTCCGCTGACCGCCTTAGCGCCATCGTCTCGTTTAAATACCCAAAGCGTTACATGCACTTTTCGACTTTCCTTGTCAGAGATTATGAAAAATTAGTTGAAGAATGTGTCATGCACCACATAAAACAATTGATGGAAGACTAACTGAATGCTCATCTAAATAGTGAAAATAAAAACTCGTTTATTTTCATGACTTGTAGTGGGTAAATATGAACAATAGATTCTATCTGCCTGCATCGGAATTTGATTAAAACTCAACCATCTTTAGTTTCCCTGCCTGTAAGCTTTTGTCGATAAATCCTTCACTTATTTCGTCATACATGTAACGTTTCTCGCATTACTAAAATTTAAAATGATGGTTAAAAGGAAATTTGTTTAAACTTATTGCCATACGGAAACTAATGATCCAAAACTATGGTTAAAATTTATGGAAATTTCTTTTTTGTTGCTTTTTAAGTTTAAATATACCATAAAAGAATACAACTAAAAAAAATTTGTTTGATATGGTGAAAGGACCGAAGTAACTAAACACTTGTATTAAACAAAGAACTAAAGGCCAAAAAAGGGAAAAGCAAAATTGCGGTGGAATAGTCGGAGTAAACGTGCCGTGCGCGAGGCTGTTATATGGCAAAGAATGCGAGTAAGAAAATTAGGAAAATTTATATTCGGCGTGCATGAGACTTTCCAATACGGATTAATATGGATGATGGTTTTGGATAGCAAGATAGAGCGACGATATTTTTCTGGAAAGTTCACCTTTCCAGATTCCCCACCACTTGCGATACAGGTTATGTTAGGGCTTTGTACACATGCATGTGTAACAGCCGGATGGTTTAAAGTTAGATTCAATGTTGATTATATTGATTGGTTTAGCTGCAGGTGCAAAATCTGACTTTAATTTGCTTAAATTTCAAAAATATATGTTTAATAGCTTCCCAGGTATAATTTTAATTTTTAACGTAAATAGTAACTTACAAATGTTCTTATGGCAATAAGAAAGTAGGATCTAAAATTTCTCTCGATCGGATCAAACAAAAAAAAAAAAAAAAACCACAAACGACCAAAAGGTTCTTAAATTATTTACGCATTATTACACTTATTTAGCTTATGCGGATGTATGTAAACAGTCCGAAAGATTTATGATGGATTCATCTTTTTTTATACCGATTATGATGATTATGAATTATTTCCCGAATTAATTCAAGGTTGTCTGTCCGTCGGTACATCTAATTTCTGTCCATGTACATTTGCGCTCCATTTTCATGTCCCGATTTTTGAATTTCCTATGCTTCGATGCTTAAAGACTGAAGAACGAATGCCGTTGGATATACACTTGATCGGATTATTTTTACTGCGATGCTGTGCATAACGTTTTATTTTGAAAATCTCTGCAAATATATTGTATAAAAAAATTTTGTAAATTTTTAAATTTCCCATCAAAAAATCATTCTTTAATAATATTTCAGATATGAAAAACTTAGATCAGTCAGTTGCGTCAGTTTTTTTACCACCCCTTCACAAATAAGCTTTAAATGGCAAAATGGTTCATTTTTAAATAGTTTATAATGACAATTAGTTCATAATAGTAACTGTGTGAAATTTGCACGACATACGTGTAAAAAAAAATTAAAGAAAGCGATTTAGAAAGAAAAGAAAAAAAATTAATTTCGCTAAATTTAGGCCAAGTCAGTCTACAATTTCCCTCTCACCCCATACAAGTGTGCCATTACAAGGAAATAAAATATAATTCTTGATATTTAACTATGGTATTTTAACTTATTTTCTACTCTCTGCATGGTTTGCTTGGTCATCGCGAACAGATCAATCGATTTATTTTGCTCAAATTTAAATTTCACCACAAAAGTACTAAAAACATTTTGTATCATATTTAAGTAGTAAGCAGCGTTATCAAAAGGAAAAAAAAAAAAAAAAAAATCTAAAAATCTAAATGCAGAAAAAAGATGGGAAACTGAAAAATGTAAACCGGGTTCGCTACCTAATTGTAGACAAATATGATCCGTAACATAGATGATAAGGTGAACGATATCTATATCTAGTGGATATTTGAAATATCTGTAGTGAATAGTGAAAACTTCAGTTCAAACGGAACATAGATAGGCTTATTCCATTCTACCGACATGCGATCATTGCGTAGAAAGTCCAGATTCTATTTTGGCCAGAGGTCTGAATATCACCTCGCCCTTTCTATATTCGCTTTGTTGCATTCATTAATGAAAATTGTCATTAGGCGCCACTTAATTGAATCGTTATTGCCGATAATGTCTATCGGTACAGCGATTCCTTATGTGTTAAGCGCGATTCTATTATTTCAATATTGTGAAATAGTCGATGTAGGTGGAGAGTAAAGTTGAAATTGTTTCAATTATGTTGTGGACGATCGATGTCTTTGCCGTATCTTAAATCATTGTTTTTGATTTTTACAATTCCAATAGGAATTTAAAGGAAGTAAACACATACATCAATTAATCATCTGCCCTAAGAAGAATATATATTTTTATTTATTTTCGATCCCTGTTTCTGATTGTAAACGAAAGAATTGTTTTTTTTTTTTTAACCCTTCTAGGGAATATGTTGTAATTAATTATCTAAATGATGCCCGTTTGCGCTGAAAACGATTTATAACGAGTAAGTACTTCAGGCACTTTACAAGCATTATTTTTATTATGATGTTCTATAACAATAAGATTACGGCTTATAATTTCGCTTTCGCTTCGCTTTCCTTCGATGTATCTAAAAATTTCTATCCTTCTTCAGCAGTAAGATTGTTATTTTTTATTATTATGCGTTTACTATGCACACAAAGTCCGCTTTACAATTGTTTTCTATTATCTAAACTATATAAGAAAGCGGAAAGCTCTTAAAAATTATCAGGTATGTTATATGCCATTAACGAATATTTACTTGGTTGCGGTATCGTGTTTTAAATAAGCAACAGTTATACATAGGGCACAATACGACACAATTGTATATACATAGAGAAGAAAGATTTAATTTCATTTATAAAAAGGAGAGAATTTTTCATTATGATGTTAAATAACAGTGAATGTTAACTTCAAGCGTTTCTCCCATTTTCTCTTCTGAAGCAAATTCTATACCGCTTGTTATCCTTAAGGAAGATATGCGACAAGCGATTTTGCTTAGTTGAATTTCAGTAGAGTTCGTGAAAGGTTGTCAAAGTAAAGTTGTGTTGAGAGAAAATTACTGAATTGAGTTGAGTTGTTTGATTGGGGCCGTATGAGAAAAGTGAAGATTTCATGTAAAAGAAAGGAAAACAAAAAAAAAAAAAACAAATTGCAATATAAACGATGCGTTCTATTAGAGAATTTTTGTGAGTGTTAAGAGTAAAAATCACATCAAAACAACAAATTGAAAAATTGGCAAACAAAAGAACAGTATTTTGAAACAATAAAAATGATAAGATCTTTGACCGCGCATTTGTTAAGATAACAAAGCTAAAGTTAACAATAAATTAACTAATTTCCAAAAAAAAAAAAAAGAAAAAAGAAATTAATATTCAACTAAATTTCAACATTACATAAATAAACTTGAAATACAAGTTTTTGATTTTTGATAAATAAAACCTTAGTTCTAAACTCAAGCAAATCATATAAGAATCATTTAATTTTGCTTGAACTTTATTGAACTTGTTGCAGGACAATATTGACACCGTTATTTTTCCGGACTGGGGTAAATATGTATGCGAAATTTCATATCGATATCTGCCTTTAAGCAGGCAGGTATTGGCGAAATTAGTTACAAGATTTTGATGGTTAATCCAGATTTTACCACTTACGGATTCGCTATGCCTTCATTCATAGTTAAAACTTGATTGCGAATGCGACCGCGGAAAGTATGTGCTGAGGCGACGTCTTGTTAGAGTTTTATATATTTAATGGGGTTTTCGAAACACATTTTTCAATATTACAAATCGAACAATATTTTCGATATAATCGAAATAATTTCACAAGAGTATTAAGATGGAGAGAGGATTGGAGAGGAGCACGTAAATGCTTATCTTAATTCGCCAAGTAAATTATTGGAGTTTTTCATTAAATATATAAACATTTTAAGATGATCGGTTTCGAACCCTTCACTTCCGCTATAGTTTTTCGCTGAATAACGGCAGAAAAAGACTAGAATTATTCGTTTAAAAGATAAAGCGAATGTACATTCACTCGATATATCGTTTATATCCATATGATATACAGTAAATAGTTTAGTGCTACCTTAGTAGTATTTTACAGTTAATTTTAAGAATGAAAAAATCATGTTTACATCATCTACGTACAGTTCCGCGTCGGTGACGGGCGCATTCTTCATCCAATTTAGAGATTTTATGATGCAAAAGTGCACGACTCAAAAAACATGCTCTCTGTCAATTTGCTTATGAGTGTATGCTATGTTTATTCAACGTGTACCATTTTCAGTACACGCCTAAAAATTTAACAACAACTTCAAACAACAAAAAATGAAAATAATTTGCGTAGTAAAACATGCGACACATATAAGTCGACAATATCAGCGGCTTCAATGAGAACTGGGCTGTGAAAAAATGGTATTTAAGGTGGTGGTATTTAATATCATATCTACGTAATAAAAATCTTCTTATTGCGTAGGAAGCAAATTTATATTTACCACATGCTGTTTTCGCAGGTTTATTAATCGAAGATAAAGATAAGGCATCAATTGGGAGCAAGACTTTTTTCAACAGCAGACTTGAGGCCGTAAAAGTTAGGCAAGTAAATAAATTGACTGCTTATTAAGACTCTATTTGTATGTTTTGTATAGGTAGCTGGATCTGGTATTATAGAATGTCAAAAATTGAACAATCTTACGCACACTTTCTATTGACAGCATAAAGAAAACAATTTTTGTCTAGAACACAAATTATAACATCCATCCCATCTTATCTTTGTCTTCTATAGATGAGTACTTTTTCGTCTTGCAAATAACTGCGTCAAAGAACGTTTCCGTATTTGTTGCTCGATTATGCAAAACATCGAGAGGAAAGTTATAAGCTCATTATACAAAAGCTATCTCCATGTAACCAGTGATGTGCTCATTGCAAGCTGATTATTAAAAGATTTAGTGTCTCTCTCTTTTCCCACGATCAAGGGTTTTAAAAATATTTAGCTTTCCTTCGCTGATAATTGTGAAAAATTTTATACTTGTAATCAACCAGAGATCATACTTGCATCTATTCTAATGTAGTTGTGCTTGTTAGAATGAAAAATTTTAATGCTTTAAATACAGTCCCGCTTATCAGATCCTGTTGGGTATTTTTTGTTGATATACTTCACTATCTTATTATGAGACTATTCAATTTTTAAGTGAAGCTTACTTTCCCTTGTTCTTTGAAAATTTCACTTTATAAAAATGGCTTGAGGAAAAACATTGAAAATTTTAGGGGAATAGCTGAACTTTGCGTATGTCCCAAACTATTTGGGGATTTTATAACGGAAAGATATCTTAACAATCATTATAATCAATTATTACGGCTGCTCAGAGCACGGTCTTTGTAACCGGAGCAACCTATAGCAATTAATTTGTTAGAGTTTATTTGTGATATTCGCACAGTTTTCGTTTAACATATGCGAACTTATGCTTGAATAGGTTCAATTGTATCGGTTTCCTAAACAATCTACTAGCACGGCTCGGGGAATATCTTACTGGATATATGCAAATATTTTTTTTTTTGATTTTTGATTTTTATAACATTACTTTCTATAAACAGGTATACATATTAATATTTTAATTTTGATATAAACTTGAGTTAAATTATTAATAAGTAGTTAACTTCCATTTGCTTTATTTTATTTAATTCTTATAATTAATTTTATTTATATTAATTTAAATTAATGTATTAAATTTATAATTAATGAATTTATATGCCGTAAATAAATAATTATCTATTTTATGGAATATCTCGAGAAAAAGAAGGCAAAATTAGATGACACCTTCTAAGAATTCTGATCATATTTGTAAAAGCCATTGCTAGCAAAATATACGGATAAAATATTACTTTTTACGCAGAGCTAAACGTAGAGCGTTCCAAATAAATCAATGTCTTAAACTAAAGCTATGAAGTGATACTAAGATATGCTATGTTGGTGTGCAATATTCCATTGCGTTAAAAGAGTCATAAATAATTCCAAAGAACCAGAGAATGTATTTTTTGATTGGTCATTAGTAGAAAATCCTTAGAAAAAATAAAGAATACATTTTATCTAATATTTAAAAAAAAGGGGAAAAACACATATACGCACACATATGCGGACACATTTATATATACGAATAGAAGAAATCACTGTTCAATACTATTTTTGGTCGTAAAGTAAATATGGAAAATTTCCGAGTAACGAGCAAAAATCCAAAAATTCTTGTTAAAAAAAACGGAGTTGCGTTCAATTTACGCTCCATTGCGCGTTTCTACTCTCACCAATTTAGCCCATTTTCAATATCAATGTGCGTGCAGAAACTTCCAATGTTTCTACCAAATTTGAGGTCGGTATCTTTATTTTTGCGACCAGGCGAGTGCAAACAATACACAGCACACAGACATACGGACACACAGACATGGCTAAAACAACTCAAACTTTCACGCTGAATCAAGAATATATATACGTTATAGGGTCTCTAAACCCTTCTTTTGGGTGTTGTACACATTATGGAGAAAAGCAAAATGAGTGTACTTCCATCTTACAGTGGTGGGTATAAAAACGCATACAAAAAAAGCTCAATTTTATTATTAAAAATTTGTAACTCGCAATAGATACATATTTACAATTTGACATAAATATTTATATGGACTAAGTAAGAAAATATAATAATTTCGACCGTCGGATCGATATATATGGGAAGGGTTATGGCCTTAAATTTGCTATATGGGAAGGTCTTCAATTGTTTCGTAATAGTATTCAAAACTTGTGCCAAAGTGAACATAAACTCATTGCCTCCGCTTTGGTTTTTGAAAACTTTGAAGAATTTCACCGACTGATGTGAAAATTTTTAAGAACATCAGGAATATATGTAAAATTTTATAGCAACAGATGTTTAATCTTTAAATTAATTTTCAACAATATTCTACTATTAGAACGAAGAGAGCAAGAGCACATAGCAGCACATGAATAGTTGTTTTCAAAAGTTTTCGACGACCATGTAAATATCTTAAGATGGGATTGGTTTAAAATGCATGTAAGGGTATTTTCAAGCAACTTAAAGTGCCTGAAGCACATGAAAGAATTTCATTTTAGTTAGACAGAAATTTGCTTTAGTAATTTTCACGATAATTTCATAGCTTTTCCATACTTTAGGAAATTTTAGCTAACACTGAATAGTTGAACTAAATTTTATTGTTTTTTTGTTTCTTTCTCTCTTTTTATACTCATTATCGAACGATGAGGGGTATGTTCCTTTTTTTAGTGCGCTTTTAATGCCCAAAAGGAAGATTCAGAGGCTCCACAAAGTATATATATTCTCTCGATCAGTATCAAATTCTGAATCAATTTAATCATGTCCGTCTGTCCGTTTACGTAATGTATGTTTGAATGTCTGTTAAACGTGAAAATGAAGTTATCGACGTCAACTTCGGTGAAAACGCTGCAAGTTCTTGCACGCAGATTGATATTGAAAATGGGTCAAATCGGCCAAAGCATATGTCTACAGTATCACACAAATTGGGAACGCCTCTGTTTTTCAAAAGGAATAAAAAGTTGATTTTTTAATCTTTGCTCATAAACTACTGCGGATAAATATTCAAAAATTAAAATGTATATTCTACGGACGATGCTATAGTATCTGTACAAAAATTAAAAATATTGACCGCGCCTACCCAATATTGTAGTCTATGAAAAATTCATTTTTTTTCTTCTCAATTCCTTTATAACGTCGGCAGCAAGTGTCGAAAACAATATAAAGTGTATAAATTCTTGGCTAGTTTCAAATGCGGAAGACATCTGAGCATGTCGGTCTGTCCATTGTTCCGTATGCCCGCTCCCGTTCGCAAAAATGGAGATATTGCTTACAAATTTGTAAGAGAGTTTTGAAATGACCGAAACCGATCAAAGGGTACGCCTCCAACGCCCCCGCCTCTATACAACCAGAATTGAAAACATCTTCGTTTTCCATGTTTTTTGTTCGTTACTCAAAATCTACGACAGATACACGATATAAATTTCCAGAAAATTATTCTACAATAATAGAAAATAACAACCGCGCCCATCCAATGTTGTAGGATACGCATATTTGCATTTTTACCTTTCTCCAATTCAGATTCGTTCGCAACCGAATATAAATTTCTTACGTATTTTTATTAATTTATTTCATAGTAATGCTGACCAAAATGTTTTTCATTTTCTCATGTATCGGGCGATAGACGTATCTTCCGACGAAGGAATATTTCCATTTTGGAGGTAATCCAAGAATTGAAGTTGTTTTTTTTATTATCTAAATCGCGCTCCATCAATAAGTGATAATGAGAGACAATTCAGTTCCATTCAAAAAATTTCTTTCCTGAAAATTTGTTTATTTGTATTCTTAGATATTGCGAGCAATTTCCCTTTGAGTTAATTGCAACATTTGCTATTTATACCCTTTTACAATGTATTGTTTCAGTAGTAACTAAATCACTACGTTCAACCAGCTCCATTTAGAGAGCGGTATGTGGAATGTACGAAAATCGAATTACTGCTGATTGTAGAGATTAATGGAAGAGCGTGCTTATTACTTAATTTTCTGTGATAATGAGTTGTGAAGTTTATTGATTTAATGCCTTTGGGATAAAATTTTACATAGACACCTTCAGGCTGAAGCCTTTAATACGTTTGTCACACAAGTAGTTTCGTGGAATCTTTTATTTTTGTTTTTTTTTTTTATGCTGAGGCAATAGAGGATCGCTTAAGAAATGATTAATTAATTTCTAAGATGTGATTATTAAATACACGCACTATGAAATGCTTTTATAGATAGCACTCTTTATAATATATTTGGCTTAGATTTAGTTAGTGATTTAGGTTAAAAATTTTCCATTTTCTTTTCAAATCTTTATTAAATTTAGCGAATGCGGCCCATGTCTTTTTGTATTTTTTTTTTTTTTTTTTTTTTTTTTTTTTTTTTTTGAGTAATTTTAGTACATAAGTAAAAAATATTAAGCCGTATAATTAGTATTTTATGAAAATAAGGAGTAACTTAGTTTTTTTTTTTTTTGAGTAATTTTAGTACATAAGTAAAAAATATTAAGCCGTATAATTAGTATTTTATGAAAATAAGGA
>KK502431.1:913118-925427 GCA_000688735.1 Glossina austeni | reverse complement strand
GGACGATGTTAAATGCATTTAGACTTTATTTACATTTTATGGAGTCCACAATTCATGTTTCGCATATATATATATATATATATATATATATATATATTGTTAAGTAATAATAGAATTGGTAGAATTTTGCATATTCTCTATGTATAGGTGAACTTTATGTAGCTTTCAACTTACACATCTAAATCATATAAATAATATAAAGAATTCAGTTTAATTATGTAAAACGGATGCGAAGATTACTAATATTCTTAATAACAACTGCGTTAAGTTAAATAATTTAAGTTAAAGTGGAAAAATTCAAATATGATTATTTTTATAATACGGTTAAATGTATATGTGTGGAATCACTAGAGAATCACTGAAAACCATGAACATATTTTGTACATAGATACGTGTATGCATATACGCATATATGTGTATACACATATAACCTCAATATATATATATTATGTAATTATATATATAAGTATATATATATATACTTTATATATATATATATATATATATATATAAATTTTTGGCAATGCCGTTAGATGAGCGAGCTTTCACGCATACAAACCCTTTTGAAAGCATGACTTTCGCAGTAATAAACCTCGTTTACTAACTGGAGCAGAATTTTACTTTATTATCCCATTTCTGATACATGGATACGTATTTATTTATTTATATTTTTTTCCTTTTGGTAATAGAAAGGCATGCACACACACACACACACACACACAAGTCCACTTGAAATACATTTGAACATTAATGTGAGGAAAAAGTTTAATTTAAAAGAAAATGGTACAAATACACAAACATGACCTCCGGTTAAAAGTTTTCACGGTATTTGTGCCGTAGTGATAGAACTCTGACATATATATAAAGAGCAAAAACACGTTGATAGATTGACAGTTATACTCTGCATACGTTTATGCATATTTATATACATACATACATACACATATAGATATGCATTTCTTCATATGCGTAATCGTAAGTGGAAAAGTTGCACATGTTGTTTAAGGAAAAAAAAAAAAAAAAACAAAAAAACAGCAATAACAACAATTTTATGTCAACACATTCGGTGTGCATTATTACAAACATTAGATATCTATACGCCAAGCAATACACACTTTAGAAGGTGCCACACAAGTATTTACATTATAACGTAACATCAATCAGTATTTCAGGCATTATAACTGTGCCCCAACATATTTAAAATTACCCATGCATGTATATTACATCTATGCATGCATATTTTTCATGTTAGACATGTTAACACAGCTGAAAGGTTGCTATGTTGTTAATGTTATTGGTACGAGTAATCTTAACAATGCATTAGATATGTGCTTCTCATATATATACGATGGGCGTATAAAGAGAGCGTTTTCGTTGTCTTTTCATAACATTACATAAATACAGTTATCACGTTTATCTACTCATACGATTTTATGTGAAAGTGGAAAATTTTCTCAAAAAATATAAGCACTCACATGTTGATTTTAATTCTATTTTAACAGAGGGGAACTTTACGATATTATAGAGCAGAAAGTGCGATTTTTTTACAAAGCAGATCATAGAATGATTAAAGATGAAATTGAAGTTTAACGTCTGCACTTGCCTTTGGCGGCTTAATTAGACAATTCCCATTGGCTTGTAGCTTACGATGCTTGTGCATACGATAACTTCTATGTATCAGTTTGGTTAGAAAACTCTGCGCCATTAGAGAACCGATTAAAAAACTGAAGTATCAGGTATGAAAGTTTAGGTCTAATCCAATCCCTCCTCTCTGGCCTCCTTTAATCGCAGCCGCCTCGATATCCCCCATAGGTTCGTATCCAGTAGTCACATTTTTGTCGCTCACACGTAGACTTTCCTTACGAATTGAAAAATGCATGCAAGTATTTTAGGTACATGCCATTCGGCGAGATGGGCATTCTTATCTCCGTCGATCCATAACTCGAACTATAATGAATAATTTTATCGTTATTAAGTCACTTGTTTTTTTCAAAGTTACTCTTGCATTTCGATGTTCGATATCATATTCAGCTTTTCTCCCATCGATTTGAAATTTGCAAGCAGCACATATTAACTCAGCAATGCCAGACACTCAATCACACTATTACTTCTCTGGCTCCCTCAATAACTTTGCAGTCGTGTGTTAAATGTTAATTCTCCATGGTTGTTGATTGCCCTGCAAGCAGACGACACTCCCGATAATTGCGATAACCTCTCCGTGATGGGATCCCGTCTGGTATTAAAATGATTATAATAGCTGTTCAGCACAATCTCGGGGAGAGGATGTATCATATAATAGATGTTCAACGTCGAAAAGTAGAGTTAATTTAATTTTCTCGTTCCGTTGACGAACAAATATTACTTTGTAATCGTCTTAAATATTGATTGAAACGTAAGAGTGTGCCGCTGAATTATGTGGAATGAAATATGTATTTCAATACCCTATTACACTATTTGTCACTTCGATTGTCACACGTTGAAATATACGTTAGGCATCTTTGTCAAGCACGTTTACTTGAGCTACCTTAAAATATTGCGATAGTGTAGTCATATCTTCTATCTGATCGTTTATCTCTGAACGTTTGTTTCGTGATTTTAAGAATAGATAGATAGAAAATCAAAATTTAGCGAATATATTCTCCCAGGTTCTAAAGCATATTTCAACAAGTAAGAAAATTATACTCGTCCGTTACCCGATCTTAAAAAAGACAAAAAAAAGTTAGAGAACTAAATATTCCTGCTCTGTAATGTGAAATGGCAGGCGTGTCCTGTGAAAGGTTTGCGTCACTTCCAAATTCTTTTCCAAATATGTAGGCGATTTTAATACATTATAATATCCGATAGATGCGGTAAATTTTTTCACATTGTACAGGTACTACACCATGCATGGTCTAAGCAATATGCGTTACAATTTTTGTACATGCGTCTGCTATAGTCTGCTATAGTGAGTAATGATAAAAAAAAAAACCTATTTTTCCCCTTTGCATTCCCTTCGAAAAATTGTGGTGTTTTGCCTTTATATAGTACTAATGTGCCCTTCAAACGATTTGGCCCATTTTCAATACCAAGCTGCGTGCAAGATCTTCAAATGCCATATTTGAAGTCGGCAACTTCATTGAGAATGCTTACAACAGACATTACATAAATGGACAGAGGGACATGCTTAAATCGATTTAGGATTTCATGCCGATATCAAAAATGTGTATAGTTTGTGAAGTTGCTGAAGCTTTCTTCTGAGCAAAATGCATATAACTCTCATCCTTCCGCGATGGATATAAAAAATCCGCCACCCTAATCCAATATTATAGAATATGAAAATTGGGTTCTTTTCCTTTTTCTAGGATCACGGTGATGAGTATAATAGATTCGGTGACGATCTAATACAATTTTCTTACTTATTCGTTTTAAATATCGTTCATTTTCGTACATAATGGCGGCTTATACGAAGCGTGCGCTTTCAATGGTCTTTGGTGCCATGACGAACGAAGCACATCCGCTTTCCTACGGAATTTATTCCGTATAATCTATTTCATTATTTCACATGAACTGCTTGCCTTTTCTTGATCGTATTTCAGACACAATTACAAAGCGTATTTAAATCATTTAATTGCTTGAATGATTCATTTAGCAAAAATGCCACCACGCCATAGAGAAGTAGTCGAAAAATGAATGTCTCTTTTAATAAATATTTTCTTTATGCGTATGCATGTTATGATCGGTGATGAGTTTAAATAGTTAAAATATTCATCTATTATTCATATATTATATATATATATATATATATATATATATATATATATTTTACAATTTTTTTAATGCATCAATTATGAGTCTCTTCGTTTTGTTTGTTTTTTTGTCATCAGACAAAAATTCCCGATGTCTCTCTTTCGAAACTCTCTACCGTTCTCCGTTTTTTGCATCTTTGCCAAATCATTTAGTGAACTCGCACAAGATTCTAGGTTTGCATTTTGAACTCTAAAAGTGCACCCCTTCGCATTATATCAGAACTTTAAGACAATCACGGTAGATTTAATGGGTAACTGTTATAAGGTAAGGAAGAAAGTGTCAAAAATATGATATAACTGTTATTAATACATTGGATTGGACTTGCAGCGAATTTTAATTTGAATGATATTCAGAATATTTTCAGAGGAAATTTCATTATATTTTTCTTAACTGACATACAATTAAGCGAATATCTTAGTTTTGCATAATTTATATTTTAAATATTTCTCAATTAACCTTGAGATTTTTCTTTCGTTGTGCAGGATATGGCGAACATTTATTCACGTGATTGTATATCGTATTTTTAATCTAATTTTTGCACGATTTGATAGTATTTTATAGATAATTGTACAAGTTCTCGACTCTCCTTATTTACATAAGCACGTGGTTTAGATAATTGTAAGCGAACGACGATGTGAAAACAGAAAGTTTTCTCGCCATTATTTAGAAAGTGAAAAGAAAGGAGAAAATGCATTTTTGTGTTCTCGATAGGCGTAAATCAATCGATTTTGCTGCTCTTTCAATTTTTCGCAATTTCGGATCGGTAATTGCCATCCCAATAGTGAAACCAACAACGAATTGATCATCAGGTAAACACAATAACATTTAAATTGATTCATCTATTCTAATATGCCGATAAATTCTCTGCGTACACCCTACGATCTGTAGATATTCTCATAAAAATCACATGCTGACAGCTTCCTTAGACAAACGAGGGCGAATTCTCCGATAAATAAAGATAAATAAAGACTGAAAATTGTTTAACATTTCACACTTGTTTTTGGGTACATGAACTTGCAATTGTTAAAGTAACTCAACTCATTCGTTTGTTTCATCCAAAAATGGAATGTGTCATCAGTTATCCGACTGATTAAGCAACTATTCTAGCATAGAGAAAAAGTCTAAGTGCGATTCTCCTTTAAAAACTGCATGAAAAATATTTTCATTATTTACATTTTGCATAAATTGTTTGCTTTTCTAGTTATTTTGCTTTCTCTAAGCAAAGTCAATTTCTAATTTTCAACTTTAAATCTATTTTGCTAAATAGTTTTCATATTCTTTATTATTATATCATAATAGGATTTTTCTCCTTTTTTTTGTCTCTTTTGCATTTTTGTCTTCTTGCGTAGAGAAATGAAAGTTTTTCATATTCGCTCATTCACAAAAGTTATTAACTTGTCTAACATATTTGTTTAAAGAATTTCCGTTACATGAATACTGGCAGTAAATGCAGTAACACATGGTGTCATACATATAAACCTTTATTCTTATACAAATCTATTTTACTATGTAAGCCTTAAATATTTACTCAAGGCAAATTTGCAGACAAGCCCCTCAAAAATATGTTTAGCCATTATTGGCCTTATACTAAGCTAACATACGCAATAGTACGTTTTATGCAAATAATTGACTTATGCAAGAATGTAGTTGAATGCGTTTGTTTGGAATGTGTACCGCAGCATACATACACATGCACATATGCACGTACACACACATACATACACATACACACATTATATATATACACACAGACAGGCAGACAGACAGACAGACAGAGAGACAGAGAGAGAGAGAGAGAGAGAGAGAGAGAGAGGGAGAGAGCTGGGCATGGTGGCCACAATGTTGCAAAATGTTAACTGGCATCGCTCAAATTTAGCAAACATAATTTACTTGTTAACCATTTGCCTATAAATTTCAACTTTGTTCCCCTATAAAGGCTTGCTGCTCTTCAGGAAAAAAAGAAGTGATCAATCGATTACTTCTTGTGCTGCCGCCACATTGTTAATGTTAATCAAGTTTTGGGATTTCGGGATGTTAAAATTTTGCCAAACGGCTTACTATTCATGACAATGTTTATATGGACTAGGGGTCATAAAAAATAAAGTCATGTTGTTCAGAGTTGATGCATTTAATTTTTATAGCAAATTACTATAATCGACAAATTATGATGATTTATGGGAGTTTTTTTTTTGTAAGAGTCCTTACATGCGCTGCTCTCTAGTTATCCGTCCAATGAATATATTTTCCTCATAAAATAACAAATATTACACATATTCACTATATAGTGACTTATTATGTCGGAGAATCCTTATATGGGGTAGTATTCAAAAAGAAGCCTTTTTTACTCCACATTCGATGAGATTAGGTTCTACGTCGAATTACTATTATACGATCAATTTTCATTATGATTCATACATTCAAAATTGTATATAGATGAAGATGCAGTTTTCATTGGAATGGTTACATGAGAGGCGGGTCAAAAATTGTGCTATCCAATCCAAATTTTTAAACGATTTTTGCTGAGGAATTTTAAAAATTACAATTTTCTTTTATATATAACGACTTTTCAAAGTAAAGTTTTATATGTGCGTTATATCCTAGAAATTTTCGACCTATGGGTGGAAGACAAGAATACATGGACAGGCTGTAGAGAACACAGCTGGGAACACCGACAAGCTTAGAAGGTGGATGTATCTCAAGTTCTTCGGCGTACTAAACGCTTCGAAGAAACTTAATATACCTTGTGCCACAATTGATGTAGGGTAACAATTTGTGCAATATGCACGTACCGTCAATTACGAATAAGATTCTGAGCCTGTTTTGTCCGCATATATATATTTGTTTGTCTAATTATGCGCCGTTGTTAGTGTCCATCGTACAAATCAGCATTTGTCAAACAGTTTCAATACAACGCTCGCGGTACAAAACTCACGAATATTATAACACGATTTCAAAAAATCGAATATGTGTTCTGCCGAACTTTTATTTCAGTTGTTTTTTGATTTTTCTTTTTTAGTCGTAATCGTTAATAAGAGAAGGTTTAATCAACTTTCAAAACAAACAAGTAAGAGAATTATATTCGGGCGTGACTGAATCTTTTATGCCCATCACCGACCCAAAAAAAAGGGGAAAAAAAAACTTTTCATACTCTATATTATTGGGTGGGCAAGGCTGGCTTTTTCTGTTTTCAGAATAACATTACAAGCATCTGGTGTACATGTTGCCTATTAAAAGTAAGAAGCAAAATATATGGAAAGCAAAGATGATCACAGCTTTTGTTGCCTAGTCGTGTGGGTGGAGGCGTGCCCTTTGATCGGTTTCGCTCATTTTCAATTTCTTTTGCAAATTTATAGGCAATAGCTTCAGTTTTGCGAACTGGAGCGGACAGACGGAAAGTTGAATTGGCGGACATGCTCAGTTGCATTCCGAGTTTGAAACTGACTAAGAATTTATGCACTTTATGGGGTTTTTGAAACTTGCTTCTGCTCGTTATAAAGGTATTGAAAAAATATTACATTTTGGATACCCTCTCTTCTGCCTACAGTTTTTTACTACAGCATCGCTCATAGAATGTGCGTTAAAACTTTTGTACATTTACCTGCTGTAGGTTATGCGTAATGAGCAATCCTGAGGGCCGTAGAGAATAGATATTGTCCCTCGTCCACGTCTTAGTACTGAAAATGTTATAAATGAATCACAATAATTGACCTAAGACTTGTTATATAATAATAAATAAAAGGATTAAATAATTGTTTTAATATTAAAATTTTAATAATTTATGTAATCAACTTGAATCGACTACGATCCGATTTTCAATATCCAATAGTGATGTAATGCTAGTTTAACGTATAACATACTGTCTCTGCCAATAAAACAGTTTTGATAAAAAAAAAAAAAAAAAAAAAAATACTAAAATATTTTAAATTCTACAGTAAACCACGAGTTTCTCTGTTAACTAAGAAAACAATTTAGTTATTATGTCATTTAATTTCGGATTGAATTGAGAATTATTTAAGTCTTTCAGAGCTTTTGTGAAATTTCCTGCTTTACTAAAATACTTTATAACATTGTGACAGTCCAATGATATGTGTGTTAATCCAATTTGGTGGTCTGCTATTATTAGAAAACCTTTCAGATAAATGTGATGGATTATCTTGTAAAATGAAAAGTACATGAGCTTAATAGAAAATTATCAGGTGAAGATTTATGCACTTTATCTAAAAAAACAAAATGAGTGAAAATATGTGTAAAGAAAAAAAAGTAAATTCTTTCAATGTCATTATCTATCTATCGTACATTGTAGACAACACTTTAAGAAATTTGAATTAGCAAACAATGCTTGACTTTCCGCAAAACATAGAACAAATTGCCTGCCGTCTTGTCAAAACACAAGTACTTGACGATGCGTGCGGTAGTCGTTACTTCCTAAACGATATACTGATTGTATTTTTACATTTTTCTACTTCTAAGCCTATTATCTTCTACACAGCAGACATAGAACATGTGATGATTTTCAGGCACATTTTACTATTTATTTATGAAAGAAATAAAAATAATCACCCATATAGTGTTATAAATAAAAAATAAATAAATAAATAAATAAAGTATTGTAAAAAAATTGAAAAGTACATATTTATTTATATATATATATATATATTAGGTTGGGGAAAAAGATATCCATTATTTTTTCGGCAGATGGCTGCACTGGTAGATTTCTCGTAAAGTAACGATCAAACAATTTCAGATTTATGCTCGTTGGAAAGGTGACATTTCGCAGTAAAAAAAATTCTTTTGTTGTTTTTTGTTTGGTGCATTCAGTTGTGAGTTACAGCGTGTTAAAAATGGAAGTGAACAAAGAGAAAATTCGATACATTTTACAGTTTTTCTTTGACAAAGGCGAAAATGCAAGCCAGGCGGCTAAAATTGCGAATGGTGTTTATGGTTCCCGATATTGTAACAGCCAATTATGTGCAATTTTGGTTTCGTAGATTCCGTTCAGGAATTTTTGATGTTAAAGTTGTCGTCGAAAATGTCGATAAAATTGGAGAAATGATCGAAGTTGACCGATGTTAGCAGTCGTAACATCGCCCAGGAGCTAAAAATCGACCATAAAACAGTTTTAAACCATTTACACAAAACTGGATTCAAAAAGAAGCAAAAGAAGAAGAAGAAGAAATAATGGATTTCTTTTTCCCCAACCTAATATGTTTAGACGCAAGCCATAGATCGTAACTACAACCATTTTTTTCCTACATTCCATTGTTTACATATGCATACATATGTGTATATGTTGTTCAACGTTTGTCTCATTCTTATATAACTTAACTATCTTCATTTAGTGCATGCTTTCAATGAATCTAAAGTACAGAATAAAACTTATTTTAGTTTTGATTTCCTTTTTTAATCATACATGCATACATGCTTACATAGGCAAGTGTTTGTCGTTTTCTCACAACAATATAAGCGTATAGAAAATAAGTTTCAGTTGGTTGCTTATATAAATATTTATTTTCTTATATCCATCATATATAAGTTCGTTAAATGTTTTCATGACAGGACAAATAACACAATTTTAATTGTCCTTAAGTCCCTTTCGATTTGTCTATCTATGGTGTAGTAGCAATTACGATCGTCACATCTTACCTGGAACAATGATCTTATGTTAATCTTATGTTCTGGCTTTTTCTTCTGCGAGGGATATTTCATTATAAAATTTCATGCAAAATACAATGAAAGTTGCCAGTGCCTTGCAAGCATTTAATATATGTTTGTTTGCACAGACCTTGAGTTATTTCAATATTGCTTTTTGAATAAATCTCGAAACTACTATTAGTTTTACTAATTTTGAAAAGTAAATCGATGAAAGTAAACAGAAATATTTCGAGGTCAAAGTTATTATTCCTAGATGAAATTGTCGCAGATTAACGACTAACAGGCAGTTAGGCAATGAATATCGGGATAAACTATAATATTCACGCTGATCAAGAATATTCATATTTATTGTACAGAATTTCCGATGCATATTTCTTTACCTTACGGAAATAAGATATCGCCCCAGGGGTCCTTTATTTTGACTTATGGATTAATCGAAGATTTTTTAAAAATTTTAAATTAAAAAGACTTTTGACGGGAATACTTACGCTTTTATAGCTTGTTACTCTTACACTTGTGGCGTATTATGACTATTAAAAAGCAAAAAAGCAAAGCACCAAAATGGTACGGATCGTGTGACTTTTTCGAGCACACCCCATATAATATATTATCTTGAGAATACGTTATATGAATAATTGTATTAAGCAAAGGTCGTGAATCGTGGTCCACTATAATGTTTCACTTGTCTTTGATGCCATTGCCATTTTCGTTAGCTTATAATTTTGATCGTGAATAAGTTTAGATTCTATTGAGGAAAATTTTTGTAATTATTTTAGATTAATTTAGTTTTTACGTAAAGTTCGAACTATTGCTTGCGTTTGTAACGGAAATATTTACTTATACTTTATATACTTTACACCCTATATAAGGTAAGGACTGTTGCATTAGTTGTTTCGAATTCTGTAATGCGACTAAAATTTCAGATTCACTATCGCAGTCTATCGGTCCATCAGTTGCAGCCGCAAAATTGAAAAGGGAAATTATTGATTATTCAAATCTTGTAAATCAAATTTAAAAATGGATGACATACAAATAATTTCCCAAACTAAATATAGTCAAACTATTGAAGTAACGAGACAAAGAGAGTAAAGAGAGGGAAAAAAAAATTTTTTTTTTTTCTTAGGTAAAGTTTTTCAAATCAATGGTTTTTAATAATTTATTCTCTCTCTATATATACATATATATGTACTAACTTCTATTGTGTTTTCTCCTCTTTTATTTTGAATAAATACAACACAAGTTTTCGATATAAAGGATTATATGCTGCAAATAGTTCAAGCGCAAGATAAATATTACTGACCAAAACGAATTTTTATACCCTCCTCCTCGATGAATGCAGTCATATTAATTGTGTTGTTGCATTTGCAATACCGTAAATGTAAAGGGGCGAGTCAGAAGAGAAGTCGAGGTACTAAGTATTTATTTTATTTTGATCGTTGTGATTAGAGGAATCAATGAGTGTCCTCATGCCCGCCAGATGATGCGTTAGGTGAAAAAACGTTAGACGGCTCTAGCTTCAACTCTCTCTAGTCATATTTTTCTCATTTATATATGAGACGCCTATGGGAGCTTATGTCGTAATATGTACTTTTAGAGAGATTTTCTTCTTCTTTAATGTTGTAATTTGCCAAAATCGACTCAGCCTTTTTTCAAGTTCTGTAAATGTTATTATGATTCCGATAAGGGAGTAATATATCCGTTTTATGAGAACTTATCAGAGAAAATATTTCAATATTGCGATCGCATCCGATTGAGCAGACGATGAATCGAATTTATCGATTATCGATTATCGTTCAACATTCCATAAGAATATGGACTTCTCCGGTGATCTTAGCTGCATATTATTTTGGGGTGAATTGAAAAATATATATAGGGCGGCGTAATAGTGTCGGTCAGTAAAAGAATCGATTTGCTGTAGACGAGATTCATTTAGAGGCGGTTTAAATCATTTGCTTTTAATTACCATACCCCTCGTTACGTTATGCGCAAGGGAGTTTGTGCGACATTACGAATTCCATCTTATCACATTACGCAATAGTGGTTAAGCAATAAGAGACATACAATCATTTATAGCGTGTAATAGTTGCACAACATATCACATACCATCATATCATATTTATTGCGTTGTTAAAGCAATTATTTCTCAAGTACATGCACAGTGCATATGACCAAATAAAAATTATTTGTTTTTATTATATTTTATTAACATTTTTTAAATGTATTTTCGTTTAAACGAAATACGAAACGATTTTGGAAATTTTCAAATTTGATTTTTATGTCTCTATTGTGTTTCGTTCACTCAATCGCCTCACCATTTTTCCCAATCAATTCAATTAAAAGGTATGTTGTTGGTATGAATTGCTTCTGGCGTTTCCGTAGACAATGTTGAAAGTGCCTGCACTTACATGCCATATGTTTGTTCGTAAGTGTGATAAGGAAATGGCAACGGAAATAAATCCTATACATATACATAAACATTTTATGTGCATTTGGGACGTGCGCTCGTTTATTGAGGTTTGTATAAATCAATTGAAAGACTCACAATTAATGGATTCGTGCAATTACCTGCGTTTTCTAATTATTTACTTAAGACTCACTGAAAATTTAATTAAAATATTGATGAAATTCTCAATCTTAAATTATTGAAAATGCCAACAGACTTGTAATTTGCCACAAATATGGCGGAAAAATGCACACTATATATAGCTATACTAATAACATATTATAAAAGGTAATATATTTATATAAAAACTAATGAATTGTTTTAGAAAATTCTTTTTTAGTTATTCAAAGACTTTCCATGCGTTACATTCATTCAGAGAGAGAGAGACAGAGAGAGACAGAGAGAGAGAGAGAGAGAGAGAGAGAGAG
>KK502431.1:886074-913015 GCA_000688735.1 Glossina austeni | reverse complement strand
AGAGACAGAGAGAGAGAGAGAGAGAGAGAGAAAGAGACAGAGAGGAAGAGACAGAGAGAGAGAGAGAGAGAGAGAGAGAAAGAGAGAGAGATTTTAAATTTTATTTCTTCTTCATGCGGACAATTTTGTAAAAATTCGCTTTAACAAAATTTCAGAGAGAGAGAGAGAGAGAGAGAGAGAGAGAGAGAGAGAGATCACGTTATAGTATGAAATTGAAATTTTCCTAATATTTTATAATATTTTAATAAAGGTGGTTATTACGAGTTGTAAAGTTTCGCTTTGTTTTTTTATACCGATTATCGAAGGAGGAGGAGCACATTCATTTGGTCAAAACAGTTGCAACGCCCAGAAGACAGCCTCAGACATCAGCATCAAATTCTGAATTAACTTAAGCATGTCCGTCTGTCCGTCTGTCCGTTTGTCTAATATCTGTTAGAAGCCTTCTCCAAGCCGCAAAAAATAAGCCTATCAAATTTGGCAGAAATATTGGAAGCTTTTGTGCGCACATTGGTATTGGTTGAAGGACACACATAAACGTAAACTGAAACTGGACTCGCTTTTTCAAAAGGAATGAAAGGAATGGGTTTTACAGAAGATAAATATGCAAAAATTTAATTCTATATTCTATGAGCGACGCGGTAGTACCTCTACGAAAGTGGAAAAAATCGCCCACACCTACTTAGTGTTATAGTGAATTCATTTCATTTCATTTTATTTCCAAAACTTTTACAATGCTCACAAACAAGTTTCGAAAACAACATGAAGTATTATATATAAATGTTTGGCAAATTTCAAATTCGGAATGCACCTAATCGCGTACGTCCATTAATCTGTCCATCGTGTAGTAAACGTGGTAAGCATTCTTCTGTTCACAAAAATGAAGATATTGCTAGAATTTCAAAGTAACCTAAATCGGTGCAAAGATGGGCTTGCAACATATACACCACATAAACTTCCACTTTCCTTCTGAAAATAGAAAAAATCAGCCACGCCCAACCAATAATATAAAGTGCGAAAATTTAATTCTTTCTGTTTTTCTAGTCTTTTTTAGGATAACGGTGATGGGCATAAAAGATTCGTTCATGACGAAATATAATTTTTTTACTGTTTTAATAGTTGTTTGAGTCAGTCCTTTAGACCTTTAAATTTCTAACAAACGGAGAATTCTTGTTAATTATATAAGTACAAGTATCCTATATGTATATGTATCTATACTATATAGGGTTTATAGATGTCGTACATTTATATACAGTTTCATTTATCAATTGATATGATATAAGAGTTTTGGTTCGGTTAGACGTTTGATCACAATGGAAATTAACTGTGCTTTGTTATCGTCAAAGTCATCAATAACAAGAACAGGTACGAAAATTTTATTCGACCGCGACCGAATCTTCTCTACCCATGACCTCTATAGTAAAAATGGCTAAAAGAGAGAAAAACACTTAAATCTCCATACTCTTTAATATTAGCTAGACGTGACTGATTATCTCATTTTTGTACAGAGACTTTAGTATCAACACATATAACATAAATCCAAATTTTTATCGTTGCATTTGTTGCGGTTTATTAATAACCAACAAAAAAAGAAAAAAAAAAAAATTTTTTTTCTATATTTTCGAAAACAGAAAAGGTCTCGGGTTATGTTGTACTGTGGTCGGTTTGGCTCAATTTCCATACCAATGTGCATGCAACAGTTTCGAATCTTTATGCCAAATTTGGTGTCGATTGGTGTATTTTTGCGACCATGAGAATGTTTACCACAGATATTATGCAAACAGGCAGGCAGACGGACGGACGGACTGATATGCTTAAATCGTTTCAGAATTTGCTGGAATCTCTAAAGCATTTTTAAAACGTTGCAAGTGTTTTGATGAAATGAATACAACTCTCATAGTTCGATGATGGGATATGAAAATGCAGAGCAGGTGAACAGCAGGTGCATCCTTCTCATCCATCCATCGTCAAGGCAATGTACGGAAGTAATATTTTTGTCGTCAAAGCAATGTACGGAAGTAATATTTTTGTCAATATGGTGATGATGAGTGATTGCGGTGTGTCCTAAATTAGTTATTGGCAAAAATTCTTGAAAATTCTTAATTTTTGGTGTTAAGATTTTCTAGTTGTGTTTCTTTATCGAGTCCTTTTCCAAATTTGAGCTGCTGCGGTTATAAACTAAAAATAGATATCTTAAGTTTGAACTCTTTGTTGTTGTATAAGCGATTTTGTGCAGGCAGACACATATGTGTTTGTATTGTAAGGAACACTAAGGAACACATCTATACTTTATATATTTTTGATAAGTATTTCTAAAGAAATTGATTATGTGGTTATATTTTCTATTTTTAGAGATTGATATTACAATGTCGCTGTTAATTTTTATTAAACTTGTCAATAAACATAATTTTTATGAGTTATTTTTGCAAGGCGATTGAAAAAAAAATCTCTTCGTTCAACTTCAAAGGGATTTCGTGACTATATTTGTAAAGTTTCCATTTATTAGCCTTGTGTTCGAAAATCTCATTAATGAGTATGTAAAGGGATAGACAGACGGACATGTCACGATTTTAAGTTGTCTATTTCGATTCATCACAAATGTTATAATCAATCTTTACTCTCTAGTAGCCGAAAGCATCAAATTATGCATACAATGCGTAAATTTATGTACACATATGGACGAATGAATAGGGATTTTATAAAAATGTTTTCTTTCTTTTTAGTAGTAAGCATTAAATTTTACATGATTAATTTTCACGAAGCTTTAAGATATAAATAATTGGCTATCGTCGATGAAATTCATCTGCCAGTAATCGGAAGCTTACGAACCAAATAAAATTGCTTGGCAACTGTCCTTCAACTTTAGAGCGCTTATGGGCTGTACTTTGTAATGCAAAGACCATTGTTGTACTATTGATAGACTTTGGCCTCTTCCCCGAATAACTAGGCGTTATACATTTCTCTCAATCGCAATGTTTTTCGCCTGAGTCTTTGCTATCATCTGATGATAGTAGCGTAGTGTTCGAAATGTTTTTAATCGCATTAAACGCACAGGGCCAATCTTCTTTTTTGCACTACATTTTAAGGGACTAATATAACCTTTAATTTTTTGGGGTGTCCTAGCTGGCAATCCCATCCTGCATGTGCCAGAGTGCCTTTTCCAAGACCAGAAGTTCCAGATATGAATATTTGGATACGATCGAAGCCCTCCCCTCTGGGCAAGGTAGAGCTTAACCTCGAATTGTTTAATGCCTACCCCGAGTATGACCCAAAGGGCCGCACCCAGCAGGCAGGTCTTATACATTGATTCAAGCGAAGCTGCTTAGACATACCAAGAGAAGTTCTCCTCAGCTTGACCCAGTTGGCCATCGCGAATCTAGTATTTTCTAGTCTATAATGCATTAGGATTATCGGTATTACTCGTTTCATTATTGTACAGATTTGTGCATTCATATTATCCACGCTTGCGGAACAGCGCCCCCATATATTTTAATGTGCAAACAGTAGATATCAAGCCAACGTGGTCAACGTATTAACTCACGCTACTATTTCTCTAATAATCTAATCATAACTATTTCTTAGTAACACACGACGACTTTTATCGCTTTCGATGGCTTTGTCAAGGTAGGATGATTCCCGGCGCCGTTGTGTATATCTAGATTACAAGACAACTTGCACAGACTGCTTATAAAATCCAACTTTTGTGCTCATTGCACTGAAATTTTCAGAAAGATTCAATCAATCACTTTTGTTCACTACCTTTGATAAACTTTTGTTGAAAAATTTCTTTTCGATATCTGATGTTTATATGCACCGTTTACGTTGCTATAAGAAACGCTAAAGGGTGGTGATAGGACCACACGAAAAAAAATCTCATGTTTAGCAGGACGCGTTTCTTATATATGGATATTTTTAAGTAAAAGTGAAGAAATTTCTTTAAACTACATAAAAAAAGGGAGACATTTTTGTTTATTAAGACATCGATTAACAATTTTCGGGATTGATACATAGCTGTTGCCATTTCGGAATATCCTGAATTTTTCATGTTAATTAACTAATGCTTTTTGAATTAAATATAATTAAAACTGGACGTTGGCTTGAAAAGTGTTATATGTCAGATGCTTTCCTTTGACTCCTACACGTCTCTATTCTATCAGGAGAATTAATTCAAGAGCTTTATTATAGTATTTGATTAATAATGAAAAGAAATTAAAAACAAATCTACAAAATATTATATGTTCAAGCATTTATTATTCCGATGTTGTTCTTCTTCGGGTAGAACAACATTTAGTTATAAAATTAATATTGTAAAGGAAATATAACTTTAGGTTAAAATCATCTCACATGAAACGTTTGCCAAAATGATGCACATTTTTACACTCACACTTCCATTTTCCCTTTCACACGTCTTACGCCGAGATACCGTGTATGGATATTTCATGGATCCCTATGTCTATGTTATAAAGTTAATTATCAGCTGGTGCTCGTATCTAAAAACTAACCGACGGTAAATCATTCGAGAGATTACATCAATTTTCTCTAGAGTTCTTTAAATTAAAAAATGAAAAGAAACATTGAACACATAAGGTCGCGCACCATGATCGAAACAATAAACAAATTCGACCTTTAAAGCATCGCTATGCATAGCAATTATGTGATTTAGTTTAGCTTTCGTGCATATGCTTGGTAGAGAAATTTTTATTAATATTATTGTTTCACTTGATGCTTTACCTTATAGCCAGCCGTTGGTTTACTCGTTCTTCGAAGACTGCATATGCAGTGAACTTAATTATGTGAATGATATGATACGATTGCGTAATTGAAGGAAAAGATTAATAACTAAAGGAGAAAACTTGGAAATATTTTCATTAATTACTTGTCGTAAAAGAGGAGATGCCTCCGCAAAGACAATATATATGTCCGGAATTTTCATATGTATATATATATATATATATATATATATATATGTATGTATATATATGTGTATATATATATATATATATATATAATTTATTTATTATTTATATTTATTTATATATATATTTATTTATTTATATATATATATATATATATGCAGGTATTCAGATATAGCACAGAAGATAAATTTATTTAAGGTTCAATTTACGAGAATTAGATTTCGTTCTCGTAAAATATGACCACAAAAATGATAGGCATTATTAAATTCGATCTAAGCCAAATGCTTTTCCTCTTTGTTTTTTTTTTTTTTTTTTTTTTTTTTTTTTTTAATATTTATGTACTGCTTGCTTTATTTATCAGTTCATTTATCAAAAGATTTATGTATCCCTGGGTTGTTTTGTCTTTATATTACAATAAGCATTCAAGTTATGCTAACGATATTGTATGCAGTAGGATTTTTTTTCAAATTGTTGTTAAAAGTTTAGTCAACTGCATAATTTACTTAGAGTTGAGTTGAATCTATTCTTTCATCGGATTTTCAACATTCTCTCAAAGATAAAGTAGATAGCATCATAGTCTTTTATTTTGCCTTTTATGCATAAAGAAAGGGATGTTAAAAAAAAAAAGAAAGAAAATAACAACAAAATCGAAATTCGTAATAAATATTATTCACATCAAACATAATCGATTCATTTGTTTATGTGGAAAAGAAAAATAAAAGTTGAAAGGTAAAGAATACAAAGTTTTTTGATTTTGTTTAAAGTAAATCTTTTTAAAGTTTTCACTATGCAATATATGGTGAGTGGATAACAATTACTTTCATTGTAATTGATTTCATTTTTTTTTTTTTTTTTTTTTTTTGGTTATCTTTTATATATTTATTTTTTATTTCCCATTATAGATGTATATTAAGAATTATTTCGTAATTTTTCAAAGTGTTTTGCAGTTCATTGAATTCATTTTAAGATTTAAATAAGCAAGCATGTGCCAGTCAAAATGATTACTGAGAATTTTCGAGTAGAACCGGCAAATCTAAAACTACGGATTACGTTAACTGCGCATAATTCATTACAAGAATAAATACAAGCATTTATTAAAAATTATTCTTATTTTAAAAAATAGTTTAAAAAGCAGATAAAAAAAAAAACAAGTAAGAAAATTGATTTGGACCGAAACTTACCCATCATACCTGTCACCGTTTACTCTAAAGAAAGGGCAAAAGAAGTAAGAGAACAAAATTTTTATGCTCTAGCAGTAGTGGGGGCAGCTGATTTCTTCTATTTTCAAAATAAAAGTTTATGTCGCAGAGGCATGTGGGCTTTGCAGGCGTGTCCTTTGAAAAGTTTAGGTCAATTCCAAATTCGTTTGCAAATTTGCGAATAAGCGATATCTTCATTTGCGTTAACGGGGAATATTGTGCAAACAGACAGATGGACAGACGAACAGTCGGACATGTTTAGGTGCATTCAAGATTTGTAACTGGCCAAGAATTAATATAATTTATGGATTTTTTGTATCTTGTTTTTGCGCGTTAGAAAGGTCTTGAAAAAGAATTAAATTTTGATCCACTATAATATCGGGTGGAGATGGTCAATTTATTCCATTTTTATGGACAGATGTTTGTACATTTACTTGCTATAGTTTTTGTGTAATGAGCAAAAAAAAAAAAACAATTTTCCATTCCTTTTGAAAAAGAGAGCAATTCTCAGTTTACGCGATACTGTGAACGAGCCCTTCGACCAATTTGGCGAATACCAACCTTCGTGCAAGAACTTCCAATGTTTCTGCCAAATTTGAAGTCGATAGCTTCATTTTTGCGGCCAGGAGAATATTTACAACAAACATTATACAGACGGAGAGACGGACATGCTTCAATCGATTTAGGATTTGACGCGGACCAAGGATATGTATACTTTGTGGGGTACCCGATGCTTCGTTGTAGGCGTTGCAAACGTTTTGACAAAATGAATGTCAAAATACTTGCAATGAGACCAAAGCTAGTTGAAAGCATGGATCGCAGAGCAAATCAAGCGGCAATTAACAATTCGACATATAACGTGAAATATTGATTGAGTGATAAGGACAGATTAGCTTATTTTTAAATGCTTTTATGGTTTATATTGAAAGAGTTTTCATTATGTAACTTTTTTCGTTCCAATTTTTTTTTTTTGTTTTCAATCATTCACACGTGTAATGTGGCTGATGGTGGAGAAGAAGTGAACAAAGAGAAAGAGACAGGGAAGCAGTCGTAGCGTAGTGTGTGTGTGCCGAATCGAAAATGGTCATGCCTTTATGGACTAAGGAATCGCTATAGCTACGTTCAAAGTAAACTATACCGCATTGTGATTTGAATCCCGATTCTTAAGTATTCGGCTACTCAGGCAACTTAAAACATATTTTGAAATGAAAATCAGGTTTTTCCGTTTATTTTTATTAAATTTATGATTAACTGTCTGCTATTTATATATCTGTAGCTGTATATTTTCTGTTTATTGTACTGGATACGTATTCATTTAAAGAGAGATGTGAAAGACATCGTCATCGGATTTCTTGTACGAGCTATTAGCAGTTAATGTATTGATTTTGATCTCAATTTTTTATTTTACGTATTTTAAGCTAATAGTAATTACTTTAAAACATATTCTTAAGGATTTTGCATTATATATTAATGTGTTCAAAAAATAAGACCAATTTAATTTTTTTTCTTTTAAATCTATATCAACCTTAATCCAATATCCACTGTTAACAGTTTGACCCTGCACAGGTTATTCAAAGTCCATAATGCCATAGACAACTGCTAATATCACCTTGATGTGACAGCTTGATGTGTTTGTTCGATCTTGGCTCACCTTTTGCACGATATTCGCTTCTGATCGTATGCGTACATCCCAGTCTCATCTCTTGTAATAATGCGTTTGATGACCGATTGATAGTTGTTTGTTCAACAAAATCCCACATTATAAAAATTGGGAAAAAATAGTTTGTCTGTCGTCTATGATTTGGCGCAGATATCTGGCATAATGATACGAATTTAAAAAAAAATATTTCTAATATTCTTACGTGTCCGCGCAATTTAATTTGAACATTGATCATACTTTTTGGATGCACTCTCAAGTTTTCCGTTTAATAAAAAAAAAAAAGAAAAAAAATCCTTGTCTATGAAATCACTGAAAATATTGTAAAAATTATATTGATGAATAAAGTCGAATTTTGCAAAATTTTGTTTGGTGACAGGACTTACGAACCGATTTAATATTAAATACTTTTCGCTCCCCTATTATAAAAGTTATTTAATGTACATTTTTCTTACTTCTCTCTCTCTCTCTCTTTCCCCCCCTTTCTGTTTATATATGTATATACATTTGCTTGTTAGAAAGAACGATGGGTAGAGGTTGCAGGGACAGACGTATACAAGTAGTTTGCAGTAAATTTTTAGCGTTCAGTTTATAGTTTCTGTTTTATTGCGGTAAACTTTATAATATCTCAACTGCGATGAAAATATTTTTGTATTTATGTTTCAAATTTAATTAATAAACTTTTTTTTTTCTTTTTAGTGTGCGTTCATTATGTGTTCGATAACTGATATCTTACTGTTCCATATTTGACATTAATTGTTTTCAGTAGATATATTATAATAATTATGTATATACATATATATATATAATATATATAAATAAATATATATTTTGTCATGTATTTATTTATTTCCGTATGTCGATATGTTTAATCGGCTTAATGCGGGTCGTGGATATCTAGCATTTTATGCAAATAGTTCTTAATTAATTGCAAAAATTTTTCGACATTAAATTTAAACAACGCTTAAATTTTTATTTTTAAAACCGGAAAGTATTGTGAATCAAATATTTCGAAATTTTATGTTTTTTTTTAAGCATTTTTGAGTCCACCAGTAATCCATTGTATTAGGCCGCTAGAATAAATGCCAAGCTTTAATTAGTCTTAAGGAAATTTAGAAATTGGTGCAAACATGAGCAATAGATATCTGAGCGAGCAGATGTACAAAGACTAAGTGGAAGCTTATAAAAATCAGTGCATGTAAATGCATATGCCTTCCGGAATATATATATGATTATGCATTTCTGGATCTTACATATTAGTGACTGTAAAAAATCGTTCATTTTCATTTCTTATTTTTTCTTTTTTTTGTTTTTTTTGAAATGTATAATAAATTCTCGTTTAATTGGATTTTTTATGTAATATAATTATAATGTAATTTGTTTTCTATTTTTTTATTTTTAAATTTTTTTTTATTTATTTATTTATTTATTTTTTTTTTTTTTTTAACTTTTACAATTTTGTTTCGCATTCATAGCACTTAGTCAGTCAATAAGTTAGCGTAAGTAAGTAATGTTTGTGGTAAATGTATTAACAATCTTATCTGCTACGACTACATATGCATATGGAACAATATATTGTACCATATGCATGCATGCAAATGAGGAAATAACTTTATTTATATTCATACATTTATATGAATATGTGTTTGTGTGTAGATGTGTATATATATGTTATATATGATATCTATATATATATATTATAATTACAAACGATATTATGCACATTCCTTTGACATGTTAAAAGGGTAATTCAATTACAACATACACACACGCGCACGTTCGCGTACACACATCAATTGTTCTTTTAAATTTTCTTATGATGTAATTCAAAATACAAACTAAATGGTATCACGCTTGTGCTTGCGTCTATATAAAGTACTGCATTTTAGTAGTTGCCATCAATTGAATATTTATAGCTGATTGTCAGTTGTAGGGAAAGAGCAAAGCAACGAACCATACAACTAACCAACCAACCAACCAACCAACACACCGCCAGTTTATGTGTCTATGAATCTGTGACACCAAAACCATCAAATCGTTTTTTTCCTTCTTTTTTTTTTCTGCTTTGTTTTTTTTTTTTTTTTTTTTTTTTTTTTGTCAAAAATTTTATCCATGAAATTATATGCCAACAACTTTTGATGTTATCTGGTTTGTTGTTTCCTATGTTTGTATGAATGTGTCTGTAGCAAGTTATTCAAATGGTAGATTATTTTAAAAATTGGGTCAATTTCATGGCACAATTGCAAAGAATTATATCCGCAATTACTACACATAAACAAGTGAATTAATTTAAATTAAAAAAATAAGAGAATTACATTCGCTTTTAGCTTAGACGCCAACCTCTTTAAATTATTTAATTTATAAAATATTTACTTAGCATGTGAGCGTCATAATCCAGTTATTGTTCTTTTCTTTCTTTCGTAAATAGTGTGTGCACTTACAGGCGATTCAAATCATTCTTTTCTTCACCTGCACTTGTATTGCGTTTCATATGAATAATTGCCAAGAAATGTAAGCTAAAATTTTTATTTATTTTGTTTTCTTTGCTTTTTGCACGAGGATCACGATCATTTCCTAGCTACATCTATGGCCAGTTTATATGCGAAGATTCGATATACTTTTCCAATTATTGCAATCATGAGCATTCCGACAATCCCTTGCAGACAGACAGGGCTAGATTAGATTTATGTATACACATTATAGTAACTAAGAAGGAAATTGTTGGTTATGGAGATTGCTCAGTTTCTTCCCAATCGTAATCAATTTTTGTTTTCACGTTCTATTTGAATTTAAATTTTTTTTTTTTTTTTTTATATAAATTAAAGCTTTATTACTACTGAACTAAAGCCAACTGTTTAATTTATCGATAATATCCGTTGCACAGATTATATATCCTCTTAAGTTCGAACTCTCTTAAAATCCTTTTTTGAAGATTACCTTAAACTATATATGAATCAACACAAATAAAATAATATACTATGAGTAGCCAAGGCGGGCAAAGGATCGCCACAAACAATTCAATAGTAGCTCGTTTAACTCCTCAGAGCGGCAGAGTTTTTAATATAGACAAACATATGATCTAAGTTATCCGACAGCCTTGTAAATAAATTTACAAAGTATGTAGATTATATAAGTTATATATATGTATATAATAAGAGTTTTAAAAGAATATCATAATAAAACGAATCAGCAGCCAAACCAATCCAATAAAATAATAACCAAATAGTGGAGTAATATTTCCCTCTTTTGTAGATAATAAAATATATGTCCGATATATATATGTAGATAATAAAATAAAAATCGGTAAAACCAATCCCATAAAATAGTAACTAAATAGTGGAATAATATTTCCCTCTTTTTTAGATAATAAAATATATGTCCGATATATATACATATATATATATGTAGATAATAAAATATAAATCAGCCAAACCAATCCAATAAAATAATAACTAAATAGTGGAGTAATATTTCCCTCTTTTGTAGATAATAAAATATATGTCCGATATATATACATATATATGTAGATAATAAAATATAAATCAGCCAAACCAATCCAACATAATAATAACTAAATAGTGGAGTAATATTTCCCTCTTTTGTAGATAATAAAATATATTTCTAATGTCAAATCAATTTCTTGCATCAAGTCCATGCTTCCTCATTGCCAGATTTACAAAAAGTTTTTACAAATAAAACTCTATTGCTAGTAGTGGTTATTAATTGCATTGAATAGGAGATATTTTATAGTCTTTTTAAATATACATATATATATATATATATTAGGGGGACCCATAACTAATCAATTATTTTGCATTCATAGACAAATTGTTTTTTTGAAATGATATTTTTATTTTTTAATCGTCTATCGATGACTTGTTGCCATCGTTCCTGCAAAAGTTCAACCCCCCTCTTCAAAAAGTGGGGTGGGCGCGACTTAAAATATAACTCAAGGTGCGTTTGGACATCGGATAAGAAATTAAAATTTTTATTTCGTAATGAATGCTCCAGTGACCTGAACAGATGGTAGTCCGAGGGTACTAGGTCTGGAGAGTATGGAGGGTGCGATAGAAGCTCCCAGCCTAACTGCTTAATTTTCTCTTGAGTAATCTTCGCTGCATGAGATCGGGCATTATCTTATTGGAGTATCACACCTTTTCTGTTTACTAAAGCTGGTCTTTATTCTATGAGTGCAGACTGTAACCGTTGTAAATGCTTTCAATAAAGGTGAGCAGTAACTGTCTCCCCAGATTTCAATAATTATGCGTAATGCACTATAGCGGAACAATCCCACCAAATACACAATAACACCTTCCTCAGGAATAGGGTTGGTTTAGGGGTTGGAAGAGGTCTCTTGTTTGCAGACAACCATTGTTTCGATCGCTTTATGTTATCATAAAGGATCCAGTTTTCATCTCCAGTTACGATCCTAGACAAAAATGGATATCTGCTTAGGCTGGCGAGCATGGAATTACAAATTGTTCGCCGAAGATCTTTATTGGCCTCAGACAACAGGTGTGGAAGCCATTTACCTTGTGTATGTGTATGTATCTTGCCAATTTCTTTTAAATGCCTTTTTGCGTTGGACCAGGTAGACCCAAGGCTTCTTGATAGTTCCTGAATAGTTAACCTTGGATCGCACTCCAATAGAGACTTTAAGGCCTCGTTATAATTGAAATAAAATAATTGATTAGTTATTGGTCCCCCTAATATATATATATATAATTTTAAAATCTTTGAAAAGGAAAACTTACAGACTGATAGTTAACTATTGTACATTAACATACGACTTGTACGTACTAGCATGATGATGATGATGCCTTGTGTTATATCGTGACATGAAAAGAGTGATTCAATGAGTTTTATTGCACAGGAAAAGGCAAATATGAAGGAGCAGGCAGTTTGCAAAAGCGGTAATGAAATTTAAACGTTGTCATTAGAAAGATTTGAAATATTTTCTCAAGTAATGGAAACTTTTATAGAAAATGGAGAACAACTTAATGAAACTTGGTTCGTTTGATATAATAAACACTTCTATTACGTACAAACAAAGGAAAACTAAAGTTAAATATTCAGATGAGTGCAAGCTGAAATACCGCAGAGCTTTCAATTCAATTTCCTATAAATATGTTATATGCGTATCATGTAAGATTAGTGCGTATTAAATGTATAAAAGTATTTGTTTGACATTTCACGTCATGCTCGTATGCATGCAGAATCGTAATAGTATTCATATATGTACGGGTATAGAGAATTTACCTTCTATTAAAAATATAAAGCGATAATATGATTATAAAAGTTGCTTACATTAAACGTTAACAATAACTATGGAGGCGAGGGCTTTACTCAATTCATTTTCATATTCAATTGTTTGAGTAGCAAGACTCTTAGCCTATCTGATTGCTTACTAATTAACTTTAAAAACATTTTAAAATATTTCGAAGCGAAAATTAATGAATATTATGAAACTTTTTGTCGATTCGTTTGGTAACATTAAACGGTGCTATGCAAGGCTTTACGGCATTGAAAATCATTTGTAGCAGTGAAGTGATATTAGTTAACAAACCAAACTTTTCTTTCCTATGAAATTATGGGCATTTTTCAGAGTTACGGAGCTGATTGTGCTTTGTAATTAAATGCAAAAAGAAAATCAGAAAATTTCATGAAATTAAAGTGCAAAATCGATTATTTTTATTTTTATTTTCGTTTCTTGCTTTTATTAAATACCGCTCCTCTTCATGGGAATAAAACTTAAGCTGTTATAATATTTTTTAAAAGATTTACACAGCAATGCAATTTTTATAGTAATTAACCATGAAAAACTCAACCAAATTAATGATTTATTTTTGCCTTCAGGAAAATCATTGAAAATGCTTAATAAAGTATTGCAAGGATGTGCGTGCTAAAGGATACGTTCATCTAGTATGTAAGTGGTAATGAGTTTATTTTTGCGCGGTTTAATTTATTTTGTTTGAAAGAGCTCGGTGGTTATGGATGGTTTTTGAGCGCATCAAAGTTCTTTCTATACACAATGCATAGAAAAGTGCTGTAATACGGATATGCGAAATGTTTTAATGACGATGAAGTTATAAAGCGATTAAAAACATGCACATTATAAAAGTATAAAAGTGTTTTCATGAAATAGAAACACTTTTCAAAAGAGGTTTTACTAAAGTAGAATCAAAATGTTTGCGAAATAATTGTAAAGAATTCATCAAGTGATACTTAATAAGTGCAATGGCAAATAAAATGATTTTCATGTTCATGTGTAGTTATACATCACCATAGGATAAGTAATGAATTGAGTGTACATGTAAAATGTATTATATCCTCCGGAAGAAGGAGTTCATATTATTTTATTTAATACAAAAAGTTATATACGGTTTGGAGAGATTTTTTTTTATACCTACTATCAACCAACAAGCTTGCATCGAATGAATAAACTAAAATAGTTATTTCGATTGCGTACATCGCGCATAATTGGCTGCCGGATAGAAGAAATACAATGTACAATATAAATACAATATATGATACGATACAATACACGATATAGTTACTATATATAAACGATACGATATTATTACTATTTTTATATTATTACTATTATTACTATTTTTATATTATTACTATTTCTATTTTATTACTATTATTACTATTTTTATATTATTACTATTATTACTACTATTATTACTATTATTACTATTATTACTATTATTACTATTATTACTATTATTACTATTATTACTATTAGTTATATTATTACTATTATTACTATTATTACTATTATTACTATTATTACTATTATTACTATTATTACTATTATTACTATTATTACTATTATTACTATTTTTATATTATCACTATTATTACTATTATTACTATTATTACTATTATTACTAGTATTACTATTATTACTATTATTACTATTTTTATATTATTACTATTTTTATATTATTACTATTATTATTATTATTACTATTATTACTATTATTACTATTATTACTATTATTACTATTATTACTATTATTATTATTATTACTATTATCACTATTATTACTATTATTACTATTTTTATATTATTACTATTATTACTACTTTTATATTATTACTATTATTATTATTATTACTATTATTACTATTATTACTATTACTACTATATATGAAGATACGATACGTTAACAAAATTATATATATATATATATATATATATATATATATAAATATGCTAAACGATACATATCGTATATGTACATACGATACGATATTTTATGATATAAGAATTATATTCAATTATCCGATCTTATATATATATACGTTTTTTAAGCCAGATAGGCGAGCTTTGTGCACTACGGTTTTCATTATTTGTAGAGATTTTAGTTAATTCAAATTTTTAAATATGCAACGCCCACTTTTAAATTTATTGCTTTGAAATGAAATTAGTAGACAAAAGTTAATGCTCAGCTTTTGCTATTGCATAGTTAGCAAACCAAACGAACAGCTGCAAGAAAACTTACGCGAATCTAATTAATTTGATTTAAATCTTAACTTGATCTCTTTCTAGTATACACAGAATATATTTCTGGATGGTAAAACAAGTAAAAACCCACTATAGTGGGCCAAAGCTCATCATGAGATATCCTAAACTGCTCTGCAATTATACATATACCGACTTTGAAAAATTAGGCGAAAAAGTGGTTCAATGTGAACCATTTGCAATGGGATTTATGCTTGAGTCGAAACACGTATACAACATGTAATAATTTTCATCTGAAGAATTGTGACGTGTATGTTGAAGACACGAAATAAGACGGACAGACGGACAGATAAGCTTAACTCGACTCAGAAAGGGATTATGAATCGAATGCTACAATAAAAGGTGAATCGATCTAAAGCCCTTCTGGGTGTTACATATACATCCGCATAAACTTAATATACACTTTTTTAACTCAACTGATGTAGGGGGATAAAAAAAAAAAACTACAAAATTGTTGTACCTTCAGTCTCCGGAGTTCTGCATAAAAACAGTAGAGAAAAAAGAAATGCTTACGTGTGTTTGCGTGATTTTATGAAAAGTAACCGCACAAATATATATATATATATATATATATATATATATATATATGTATGTATCTTGACTATCAATGCATTGTAAACTTTTCCATTGCTGCAGCAGTTACTATGGGTAACACAAAAAAAGAAAAGAAAAAAGGTTTAACTATAGGGTGTTCCAAAATTCCCACAAGAAGTACATTTGATAGAAAATAGTTTCGACAGTTTATGATTAAATATTGTATACGTTTACGTATAGCATAGCATAGCGTGTAGATGACTTCTGAGCATCGCTTCGGCTTGACTAACATATACGAATTCTTTTCGTGAACTTTTTTCCGTGCGGTTGAAATTTGTTATTACAGTAAATGAATTGTTTCTTGGGCTGTGCGAAATGCGGCAAAGTCTTGTTGAAACCATATGTCCGTCCACGTCCCCATACTTATCTTGCAAATAAAGAAAAAGATTATTATGCCGCCTCACTCGAAATATTTTCGAAAAAGAATGCTCTGAGAAATGATATCTTCAGTCCAGGAGCCATATCATGCTGAAGATTATGATGAAGATGAGCACGAAAATCAAATTTTGCATGAATTTTGGCGCACCCTGTGTTGCCAAATATAAGGGAAACAAACCATGTTTTAAAATTTATCGTTTACGTGCTTTGCGAAAATATTTGCAATTTTTCACGATTTCAATTCAAATCGAGCTAACGGCACATATAAAAGGAGAGAGAAAATTATTCATTCACAAACGTAAAGGCACTGCGTTGTTAACAAAACGTAAATAAATCGAAAACTAATGCAAAAATATTGATTTAATAGAAGTACAGGATGTTTTTTCTTTTTTTTTTTTTTTTTTTGATTTTCTCATCATATCTACGCTTAGGATTTAATTTCTATGTGAATAGAAGCCAATGAAATTATGAGAAAGAGTGCAAAAGATAGCAGGTAATAATGTTGTTATCAGTGCTGATATTTTGCATTGAATGAGAACTCAAAGCATAAAACTATGTTCGGTTCTTCCTTTTTCTTCATTTCAATTTAAATTGCAAGCGAAGACCAATGGAAGTCGGATGCTGGATTTCGAATGCCAGCACGCTTTTTGAAATTGCTGAAATTAAATATTCTATAATTCCGTGCCCCATCGCAAATGTTGGCATTGCATTCGCAGTAGTGACGAAGTTAATGAAATATATGTCAGACTTCAATTTAAAGTTAATTAAACTTATTCAATGAAATGGAGTCTGCAAGAGTACTGTATTAGACAGTATTACACGCTGCATTCATCCAGTGGCAAATATTCATAGTGTTCTGTGTGAGTGCGTGTGTGTGTGTGTGTGTGTGTGTGTGTGTACCGGCTTGCATGTAAAATTGCATTTAAAAGATTTCGAAGTATGCTTGCTAAGCGAGTTGTGTTTTACACCTCAATCATATTCTTTGATTCTTTCTTCTTCTATAAAATAAATTCTATTCATTTATTTATTTATTTATTTATTTTTTATTTTTTGTAATTTTCAATAAAGATCGAGTCTTAAGCAAGTTAAAGAAAGTAATGGACAAATGCCTAACAACAACAAACTGCAAAGCACTCTGTTGTTGTTGATTTCTTTGAAGGCTTTCGGAAATATTTTATTTTTTTTTTTTTTTGGATTTTCCATAACGCGTTGTTTTCATTACGCAAAGCTTACATTACGTAAAGTTTTCAATTCAATATCTGATTGCTATTTATAGTTTCTTCTTCATTGTGATCGCATGCATTCTTATAACCTCTATGACTTGCATAACACATGGGGTAGATAGGGTTATCTTTTATTATGTAAATCAATTCCAAATAATTTTCTGAGCCGATTTCTTTTTCTTTTATATTAAATTTGTGCGCATGCATGCAACACTCAGAAATACTTGGGACTTGGACTTATCTTTATATTTATCCGAATCGATTCAGAAAGTGATACTTGTCTGTCCGTATGTCCGTCAACCTACAAATTTCAATTTTCGAGATATTTTGATGAAATTAGGTATAACTAGTTTGTTTTGGCCCAAGGCCGAACACTACCGAAAATCGCTCGGATTGGATCATCTTTTCGATCACTTCTCATATGTGTTATCTTAAGAATATCAATAATCAATAGCGTGGTGTAGGGCATTTCATTGTAACGTTTTTACTTGCGTTATTTAAACGAAAAATAAAAACAGCACTTAATAGCAAATTAAATAAATTGTTAAGAGTTTTATTAATATTAAAACAAGATGAGAATGTTATCTTCGCCAGAAGAACTAGAATTTCGTAACGTAGCAAGTCATCATTTTGCAAAACTTTTTTTGCAAATATTTTTCTAAAATTCTTTTATATGCCGCATAGAATATGTTTTGAAAATTATGTCCGCTTTATTTATTTATTTTTTTTTTTTTGGAAAAAACTGTCGAATTTTTGGTTCAATTAAAATTTCGTCTTTTCCATAATTATGTTTTTATATCACTTTTCGATTTGGATACATCAAATATATATATAAGGCTAATATGTATATTTATAATAAATTTCACGTTAATATTTGCTATGTAATATGAAAAAAGTTATTTGCAAAAAACTAAAACTGAAATATTTGTTTTCTTTTTAAAGTTACTTCAGTTCGGTTTGGGTTGTGATTTCTGAATGCAATACAATAGTTTAGTAAGCAACGGTTAGAGCCTGAAGTAGAGTTAACATGAACATAAATCATTCGTTGATTTTTAATGTCTAATGTAAGTGGAATGAAAAAATTGATATACATTCGCATTTAGGTAATGGCTATAAGGAAATGTAAATATCTTTTTTCCCGCAAAACATCTAAAAATGTTTTTATGAACTTGATGATGATGATGATGATATGAAAAATTTTATAAAACATAGACGATATTTAATGAGAAACTTTAAACCACCGACTGTTGCTTAACATACGTGAAACAGATGCATTAACGGAACATAAAAATGCTACAATAACAGCGAAAGAGAGTTAAAAAACAAAAATGTTTAAATCGTGTTAACAGTACAATAGCAGCGTATGCATATAACAGTCTTCATAGTCTTCTAAATGATATAACCGACTGTTGGTAGGATTCAGAGGATTCAGTATTAATTTAGAGTTCTTGCTGAAAGGATGTTTTGCGACATATCAACAAAACAAAAAAAAAGAAAAGAAAAAGGAACGAACATTAATATACTTGAATAAGTATAATGAATAAAATAAAAGGAGAAGAAAGAAATCCTTAATATTTTTTAAAAATTTTTTCTTATAAATAAATTGTGTTTTCATATTTCAAGTGCTATCAGTTTTTCGCATTATTGAAACAAACGAATCCATAATTTTGAATATGTATGTGCGAGCAAGTGTGCAGGCTATTGTTAACAGGGCAGAAAATGTAATATGCACGTAAATACTTAATGCAACTTAAACACAATGATGCCGGCAGATAAAATTGTTATATTTACAATCGAGCACACCCATGTTATGTATTAAGCTTAATAATGACAAGCTTGTGCTCAGATCTTAAAGCTTCAAATACAACAATTTTTGTATTCTCCTTCGATCAAGATAGCGTAGTTAAGATTTGTGAAAGTTTAAATAGATCATTTCATGCCCGCTATTAAAGCATAACAACGGTATGGCAATTTTACTTCTTCGTCATAGGCGTCATAGGCATAAATTTGTTTAAAATTTCGTAATCGTTTTTGATTGTCGTGTGCTAATGATACAAAAAAATGTTAATTTAAAAATTAAATGTGAAAAGCATAACGACGCTCCTAAAATAAATGAAAAGGTAATTGGAAATTTAATTTTTCTCCCAAGCATATAGCAACCTTACTGTGAATTCTAATAAGAAGGCTGTGCAAAATTTTTGTTAAAATGATGCAGAAATATTCGCATCTAACGATCGCTAATTAATTAATTGATCGTAAAACATTATAATGCTAATGCGTGTAACGAGCATTCGTCTTTAAATTTCATTCATCTTTTTTTTGTAGCGGATTTTTTGTTATAAAATGCATTTTCACCTTTTTCAGATTTTTGTTATTGCTTGTTATTTTATTTTATAAGGAGGTTATACTTTACTTTTTATGTGCTAATGCTTTTCAAAAAAAAAAAAAAAATAAAAAAATAAATAAATAAATAAAAAATAAAAAAAAATACTAACTTTATTTTATTAAATGAAATAGTTTTTTTTTTTTATAATATTTATCCATAAATATGAAAATAGTAAGCCAAAGATATGCACACATACACACAAATATATACACGCGCGCGCGCACTCGCATACCTATATGAAATACCAACATCATCATACCATAACCATAAACATTTGATTTTACGGTCCTTTTCACATTTGGCTTTTCACGATATGAAAAAAATGTCCGTTTTTAAGCTAGCGTAACATAAAGATTTTTCCATAGTGCATAGAAATCAGGTCTCGTCCCTTTTCTAAAGAATGTATGCAGTAGCTGCTAAAATGAATTACTAATAATGTAGAGAGAAAAATAGATAAATATATGGACAGATTGATAAATCCGTCTTTAACATATTTGAGATCTCTCTCAATAGCAAATCACACCATTTACCTTGCTAGCGGTTATGCTGACGGACACGGAAACATGGAAGAAATGCGCTAGTTTTTTGCATGCCACGCTTCGATATAAAGCCACACGAAGATGGCATTCGAACGCCTAATTTCATGCCAGATCGAGATGGAGGTAAGATGATATGTTGAGGCTCAGCAATCTGTAAGGATCCATCTCGAAGTAATTGGAAATTGGTCGTAGGACCTCCGGTAGGAGGGTGCGCTGCCTTTACGTCCATAAAAGAAAAGAAAATAATTAGAGAGATACCTAGAGGCGAAAACTTATACGCAGCATAGCCTACGCGCAAATGATGCCTACCGCAACGATTTGAGCAGAAAAAGTATAACAAAGTAAAGATCTTCTGCGAAAGCTGGAAGCAGTTCAAAGGCTGCATATGTTAAGAATGATGTCGGCTTATCGCACATTTACAACATTAACGCCAGCGGTCTTGACAGGAATATTGCCTATCGAGTTACTATTAAAGAAGCCGTTATGTTATTCATAGCGGCCGAAAGGACAGGACTATCGGCAAAAGAAATTATAGCGATGTCTGCTATTTGGCGGAATATGTTGACAAAATGGCAGCAACGATGGGAAAACAACGAAAGGGAAGGCCTGGCGCTTATCGAAAACGTAGAACAATAGTGAGGAGAAAACACGGAGAAGTTAATTCTTTTTTAACCTAATTTTTCACTGATCGTGGAAATTTTTAGAGTTATTTATGTCTTTTCGACTTACGAGCACATAACGGATGCAACCTATGCCGCGGCATAAATAACGATATGCAGCACACTGTTTTCGTTCGCCCGGTTCGGGTATATTTGAGAAAGGGCCTTTACAGCTCATTATTAGTGGGCATTGAAAGATGGAAGAAATACGCCGGTATGACATAGTGAAGATCAAGAACCCATAAGAGTCCATCTCGAGTTAGTGCGAAAACGGTTTCGCAACGGCTGTGACCCCAGCCACCACGTCCATAAAATAAAAAAAACATAGATAAATAGATAGGCAGAGAGAGAGAGACATCAAGAGTTTCACTACCATGAGTATAGGGGAAAAAGTCGACGGATTAATCTTTACCTTAATGTGTCTCAAATTCGGGATTCGTATAAATCTAAAATACGACTGATTTTACGCTACCCATAGAGCACAATTCGCTCACAACTCTATTGTCATTGAATATTTTTTGCTCGATATTGTTGCAAATATATAAAAATTTACTAAAGTGTAGAGACCCCACCAAGATAGACCACATTTTTTGGGAATTGTGTCTTGCCCAAAAATGTGAAAATTAAACCTATAATTATGATCAGACAATTACTAATGCGGGCACAGTTATAAGACTGAAAGACTGTAATGTACAATACGAGTTACGGCAATTTTCAAGCACATAGCGCTTCTCAAATTCTAGTATATGTCTTAAAGGACTCTGGAAACTATTAGAAAAATCTAATTTCATTGCTATCTACAAAATTCACGACCATCATAGCAAGTAGGGTACTAAATACTTCCATACAAGTAAGATACTAAATTAATTGTACACAAGTGAGAAAATTAAATTCGGTCGGGATCGAATCTTTTATACCCATTACCGTGTACCCCAAAAAAAAGACAAGAGAAGTAAAAGAACAAAATTTTCATGCTCTATAATGTGGAGTGAGCGCAGTTGATTTCTTCTATTTTCAAAATAAAAGTTTTTGTCGTAGAGGCATGTGGGCGTTGCAGGCGTGTCCTTTGAAAAGTTTATGCCACTTCCAAATTCTTTTGTAAATTTGTAGGCGATATCTTAACTTTCGCTAACGAGAGATTGTTTACCACAAATACTGCAAAGTTGCGTAGTGAGACAGATAGACAGACCAGTAGGCGGACATGTTTAGTTGCATTCAAGAATTGATACTGGCCAAGAATCTGTATACTTTATGCGGTTTTTGAGGCTTGTTCCTGCGCGTTATAAAGATATTGAAAAAACTATCAAATTTTGATACACAATAATATTGGGTAGGCGAGATCAATTCTCTTCATTATCGTGTACAAATGCTACAGCATCGCCCATACAATATGTGATTCAAAATTTTGTACATTTATTTGCTATAGTTTATGCGTAATGAGCAAAAAAAAAAAACAATTTTCCATTCTTTTTGAAAAACAGAGCAATTTTCAGTTTACGCGGTGCTGTGGACGAGTCCTTCGACCGAGTTTGGTCAATACCAATCTGCGCGCAAGAACTTCCAATGTTTCTGCCAAATTTGAAGTCGATAAAATCATTTTTGCGGCCAGAAGAATATTTACAACAGACATTATATTCACGGACAGACGGACATTCTTCAATCGATTTAGAATTCGATGCTTTTCAAATCTGTATACACTTTGTGGGGCCTCTGATGCTTCCTTCAAACAACAAAATGAACATGCCTCCCATCTTTCGGTGATCGGTATAAAAATGTTCTCTACTTTATTGAAAATACTTTGCCGCAGATTTTTAACTTTTTTGCATTCATTTTATATTTACCGAGTTATTCTCCTTCACCTTTTTTTCTTTGTTCCTTTTTGTACAAATTATTATTCAAGTAAAAATAGCAACTATAGCTATCCTGTTCGTCTTTCTCCTCCCCTGCCTCCTGCAATTGTATTCGTTGCAATATTTTATTATGTATTTTGTATAACGCAATTTTCCTCCAAGTTTACAAATATATATATACTTCAAGGTAAAGAGTAACAATACATGACTTTTTGCATTTTTCATAAGATTAAGCATGATTTCGTTTTCTATTTGTATTTGTATTTCATTTCGTTATACTTTTAAAACCGCGAAATTATTAATTATATTGGCAGAGACGCGAACCAAGCGTATATAGCTCAACCGTCTAGCAAAGACAAAAATGCGTGGGCCACGAACGGTGGGCTAACTCTCTCTTCACGACAGTTAAAATTTATAATAACTATTCAATATCATAATTTATTTGTTTGAAAGTTAAATGAGAAGTGAAAAGACGCATATGACAAGACAACGGATAACGATAAAATAATCTGCCATAAAACAAATAAGTGTAAAGCACATAAAAGAAGACAAATTTATTAATTTGAAATTGAACATTATTCGCACTATCTTCAGTAAAGTATATCAGGATATCATTATTTCGGTTTTTTGATTTTAGAGTCGGGGGAATGAAAACGAAAAGGAAATCGTTTTTTTTTTCATTCATAAATTTTGTTGACCTTTAGTTTAATGAATGTTTGAAACGATGCGCGTTGATAGTCAGTCGTGAAGTCATTCACTTTTCTTAGATAATCATCGTCATCGGGAGTCGGGTAAAGAGTACGCAAATTAATAATTACTTGATTTTTGCATTTTTAATTATTTTTAAGTATATTTTATGTAGGCACGTTTCAACTTGTCCGATTTATCGCTACGTGTACGTGTCTCGGTCATAGAAAATTCTTTTGTTCATTTTTAACGCATTAAAATCCATTTACGATAATGTAGTTTTAAGTTACAGTTACAGTCCATTTTCTATCAAATCTATATAATAAAGTTCAATATGCCGCGTATTATACCATTGCTCGAGGCAAATAATAATTTAAGGCAATAAGGTTTATGCGTAAATACAATTTAATGCAATTATAGAATTAACCTCATTCTCGATACAAGCGTTTGCATAATTGCAAATTAATAATGCACACACATAATACACACACATATGTAAATATATAAATGTAAACGTAAATCATTTACAAGCTTGAGCATCTGTTAGTTTATCTAAACATCGTGTTGCATTTGTTGAAGTTGCTTCGTTATGAATGCTTGTTCAAAGCATTGAGCATATTTAAGCAAAATTGATTTATAAGTTAATGATAAATTACTTTCGAATATAAATATTTAGAATTTGATGTGTTAGCAATTAATTGAATTGTGTGTGTGAAATAGCTTATGATACGCACTTGAAGACACTATGCAACTAATGCAAATTTTCGTTAAGCTTTAGCAGCTCGTTTAGTTATAATACTAAAATTAATCCTTTTCGATAAGTCTCCCTGAGCAGCAGCAGCAGCAGCAGCAGCAGCAGCAGGAAAGCTAATCTATCCAAAAATTTATTATAAAGATGCGTTGATTAATTGTGTATAATATAATCTTTTGACGAATCATGAGCTCAACCAAAGTTTATGTACACACACATGTAATATCTGCGTAATGTCTGTTTTAAATATTTGCCTGGCCGCAAAGAAGAAGCTTTTTTGTCTTGCAAATTCTTGCACCCAAGTTGATATTGGAATTGGCCTCCTTTTGTCGGCACTTATACACCGCAATGGACATACGATCAATATTTCCAAGTGTTCTGCAGTTTTCGAAACTTATTTTTTTGGTTTTTTTTTTTTTTTTTGTCGAATTAACAATACAGGGGATAAAAAATTCGGTCACAGCTGCTTGTAATTTTCTTACTTGTTTTCTCTTTTGTTATTATTCACAATGAAATATTTTGTTGTTTGTCGTTTTGTCACACAATCTAGGGGTGACATTTACCAGTACAGTGCGTTGTAATTTTATCTTTAACACACATTGAATTCTCGATAAAACCGTGCAACTCACAAGTAACTTCTTCGACATTATTATCTATAGCTTTACCTTGTATTGTTATCTATAGCTTTACTTTGACACGGGAAACGTCAGTTTATCTCAGTAGAATTAAGAAATTTTGTTTTTATTCGTCCTTCAAGTAGCTTTCATGGCAGCTCCTGGTGATGGCGATTGTTTGATCCCCTTAGGGTGTTATGTCAAAGTCGATGCAATGTGTACGAAGTAATCACTTCACAAAATCGATCGAAATAGTGTGACGAGAGCGATTTATTTCGAGAACAAGAGAGAGAGAGAGAGAGAGAGAAGAGTGCACCTTTAAAACCCACGGTGATTAGGTGTCAAGAGTCTCAGAAGACATTTGAGACCGCTCTTTCTTCTGTAACCTATATATGGGACTTTGCAGTGGATTGGTATCTTTTGCTTTTCTTTGTTGTCTCTCCATGATTTTTACCTCTTAACTGACACAATCTATTTTTTGAATTTGGAAGACCGAGTTTGGCAATGATGTTGTTTATAAGTTTCGTTCGAAGAGAGAAACGAGACGAGAAACCGCTTACAAAATATTTATGTTTAATATATCGTTCTGGCCATATATGATCAAACCGTGGTCAAATTTGCTTAAAAGAAGCAATTTGCTAGAATAAGCAACAGTGTTTAAATGTGTAAGACATTTTCAACCGATTTGACGTTTGACATTCAGCCCAGTTTAAATGAAATTGTTTAACTAAGGGCAGCGTTGATTTCCACGATAGTTTGTTAGAGAACATGAGCTATGAAATAGTTGAATCTTTACATATTACGTGAATCGGTCGACTTTCCGCATCAAATTGGCATCCGAGAACTTAGTTAAGTTTGACATAAAAAAAAAAAAAAAAATGTGATTCCCTAAAAAAAGAAATTTCTAGATATTGGTACAAAGTTTGCACATGTTTGCTTATAAATAATTCTGACAATACTAACGAACTGTAGCAAATTTGCTAAATTTAATCAGTAAAAGCTACACTAAGCACAGCACAGTCTGGAATTTATATTCATAAAAATTTACATAAACATAAGCAGTTAAGTATAAAAAAAAGAAAAACTCAAACTTTTTACACGAATTGAGATAAAAGTTTCCTTTTCTTTTTTTTTTTTTTATAATATTAGATACAGGACATACGCTGACTTTTTGCTTGTATTTGTGCACAAATAAATATCAAGGTAGGAAGGTTTTTTTTTGCTGTTCGACCAGTCGTTAAGAGCTCTTTTATGTTTAAAAAAAAATTGCAAATTTTTAATATCGTTTATAAGAACGGAAAAATAATAAAGCATTAAAAGAGATAGATAGATAGATAGATCGAGAGAGAGAGAGAGAGAGAGAGAGAGAGAGAGATATATCGGTATATATCGGCTAGTTATAAACTTTGCAACGCCTTCATATTTCAGTTGGAAAATTTCATTGAAATTGTTATTTTAAAATGCTCTGAAAAGATTTTAATTAATTTGAAAACAAAACACGCTTTGTTATATACATAAATAATATGTTTCCAGAAAATTGATGCAAATTAGATTTTGTTTATTTTATTAGCCTACATAAAGTTATATACAGGCGAGCAACGGATTCATGTTTGTTTGCAAGTGCGAATAAATAGTTCATGTGGATATGTGGAACGGAAACGTAAGCCTTGTTCCTACACATGTATAATGTGTGATGGAAAAAAGACGACCAATCTGTAAGCTACACACATAGATGAACAATGAAGCTGACAAGTATATATTGCCCCACATAAATTATTTAATTTAAGCAAATTTTTCTACTTGTTAGTATGCGAATACCATAAACCGGTTGGGCAAATATCGTCACTTCTTTCTGGCCGCCGAAGTTTTACTTTGAATAACCTATCTTCCCTGAGCGATGATTGGTCCTATTAAAAAAAAAAAAAAAAAAAAAAAAAAAAATTGAAAATTTCTTCAT
>KK502431.1:855066-872718 GCA_000688735.1 Glossina austeni | reverse complement strand
TGGTCATGGAACGGCCATTACTGTGCCGCATTCGTCCTAAGTGTGGTTTTTGTCGTATATGCATGTATATGGATGCAGTGATTAGAAATAATGATATTTTAACACCAAAAAAAATTATAAAACAATGCTTAAGTTTTTTTGTTAAAGTTTTTTTTTTTTTTTTTTTTTTTGTGAGGGAAATGGTAAATTAATTCAAATATAAATTAATTCAAGTGTGTTTTTTCTGTGTTTCTAATTTTAAAAATAATAAAAAAGTATAGACAAACACACACGCACGTACGTAGTATTACTACTATCTACACGCTGGACGCTAAAGTAAACTGAAAGAGATTTTGATTATTTCTATAAGAAAAATATTTTCTGTTTGATTTAGTTTGTGTCGTTTCGCTATGTGTGAGTGAGTGCTTTGTTTGTTTGACTGATAACCTCCTTGTAAATCCGAAACACGTATAAATGAATAGTTTCGAACAATGTGCTCTAAAGTGTTTCTCGCCATATCTCTTAATTGTTTATCTCTCTGACGTGTTCGATGAGCACCAATATATGACATTTAGCGTTCGAAGAAAAGTGTCTTGTCTTGCCTACGGAAAGTTCTCTTAAATTAGTTGTCATGAATTTTTTTTTTTTGTTGACTCTTGCATTTCTCTCAACTTCTTATCTGAAATGATGGTATTTTAAGTTTGCGAAACATTTCGTAACATTGAAACATAAGCTTAACATATATATGTATAGAGCAGAAGTGATGGCCAGAATCAGGTCCAATTGTTATTAAAAATGCGGCATTTTGCCGCAAAACAAAAAAATATTTTAACATATTTCAATATATAATAGCGGCACAGTTGAGTCGGTAGCGAAGACAGATACAATCGTTTTACAGCATTGCTATGTGCGAACAAATTGAATTATTTGAGATTGCAAACGTAGCGGGTCGATTGGATAAAGTACATGCATATAGAATACCATGACCGAGGTATAGATGTTATATATAAAAGCCATACTATTTTTAAAAAATGTCAACCCCTAACATAATACCCACTAAAATTTTATGTCATTTCGATTATTTATTAGCCAGTGTCACTAACTTGGCTATTTTCAAAACAATGAAAAAGTGCGACGTTTCGTGTGACGTTTCGGCATTGCTTTTTGTTGGTGTAAAAATACACCTAAAAAGCTTAGCATTCGCTTGACAAATATTATTACAAGTCTTCCCCGTTGGAAACCACAATTGATAGATGGTTTGCTTATGTAAATTAAGATCGTATTGACGCCGATAATGGGGAAAATGGGGAATAAGCGGCACCGAGTTTGCTCACAATCGAAAACATGCATAATATCGCAAGGCGATGACACTGTGATTAAGTGAAAGATTTGAATCAAATGATGAGTCAGCCCATCGCCAAAATTGATGGCATATTTTGATCGCCTCGATGACCTATTGTAAAAAATGGCATCAAAATAAAGAAGACTATGGTGATGAACTTAATAGTATTTTATAAAAAAATATTTTCTTTACACAATGTCGGGACTTATTGATCGATGTAGAAAAGGCCTTCTTAGGCCTTAGTCAAATATGATAGCATTCGTTCAGAAGTTCAGCAAGTCAGCATTTCTTTGACAGCCGCAGAGACTAATCAGTTTCGTATTTTTTTTTTTTTTTTTTTTTTCACTATAAAAACATTGAATTTTGTATTGTGATTAAATATTAATTTTTGGAAGATAACAAGCAAAAGAAAGTTAAAGAGAGACTCTATAAAAATTATGGAAAATCTGCTCAAGACTGGCTGCCGAAATTGTAAACGTTGTCGTATCGGCACAAACGATGAATCCCAACTATAAGATTAAAACGCTACAAATGCTTGCAAAAAATACCTATAAAATAATAATGGATCGCCAAAAAGATAGAAAGTACGTGTGTTAGTTGTAACCGCAATATATTCCATATATAGTTCGGCACTTAATAGTTTATATGAAAATTTGGATGCAAAAGTTTTGTTAAAAACAATTAAATATACTATCGAATAAGGCCGGCCATTAAGTACCCTATACGATTCCATCTAATGCAATTCTTTATTTATTTTCTTGAGAAAATTCCCAAAATTATACAAAATTTTTATTCAAAGGCTTACTTTTCATAATTATCTTTACAGGTGCTGTGGTCCAAGAGAGAAACTTATTCTATGCAAATTTTTTATACGATCATCACCAGACTAAAAAAAAAAATTGTAAATAATTTGTGTAGAAAAACGCGGAGGCAAAGAGGAGGAAAGAGAGGAAACAGTTTTTATTGTATAGGCGCGTGAGTGTTGTAGACGTCTCCTTTAACCCGTTTAGGTTATTTTCAAACTCTTTTGGAAATTTGTAGGCGATATACTGCTTTTTGCGAACGGGAAAATGTTTACCACAAATACTATTCAGTTGGGCGGACGGACAGATGGACAGATGAATTGACGGTCACGTTTAGGTGCATATCGAAAAAGAAAATAGTCAAGAATTAATATACTTGATGAAGTTTTTGAAGCTTGCTTCTGCGCGTTGTAAAGGTATTGAAAAAAAATTAGATTTTTGGTACACTATAACATTGGGTAAGCGTGGTACCAATTTTTTCAATTTTTGTACTGGTAGTATACCACCCATATGATGTACGGCCATATCTTTGTACATTTATCTGCTATTGCTTAGGAGTCATGATCAAAACACCAAATTTTTATTCCTTTTAAGCATCAGAGATATCCTCAATTTACGCAGCACCGTAGGCGTGTGCTTCGACTGATTTGGCCTATCTTCAATACTAATATACGTAAAAGAAGATCCAACATTTATCCAAAATCGAAGTCGATAGCGGTCAAAAGAATTTTTACAAAAGGCATTACACAAAGGGACGGATGGACAGACGGCCAGGCTTAATCGAGTCCGAATTTGATGTTGATCACGAATATACGCACTTTGTAGGGTCTCTGAAGCTTCCTTTTGGGCGTTGCAAACGTTTTGACAAAATGAGCATACCTATCATCCTTAGGTGATGGGTATAAAAATGTGATTGAAGTAAATTTTTCTTTTTTTTTTTTCTTTAACTAAAATAAACAGCGTATGTACTGTGCTGTGTGAGAGTGCTGTCCCAACAATACTTCTATAAATTGTTTATATAAACAGCACACATATATATATATTTTAATCATCCTGCAGTAGTTGCATATACCGTAACAAAATATCATATCGATGTAATAGAACTGTTCATTTGGTTTATGTTGGTATTGTTACCAATGTTCTATACACCGTTTGCTTAGTGTTTGCTATGTTTTCTTTTAATTGCATTAAACCATTGTTTCGATTTGCGTTGGCAAAGTAAGCGGACATTTATTTTTTAAACCAGTTATGTGCTGATATGATGGAGAAATGCGTACATGTTTACTCCACTGACTACTCCACTGAGAGATATTTCCAAACGCAGATGCGAATGCTGAGTTAAAATAAAAGCAAAATGTTGCGTAAAAAAAAAAATACATATATATATATATATATATATATATAGACAGGAAAACTATTTGTACCTCAAGGCGAATCTTGGACAGCTTATCTGTATTTGAAAAATTCGTTTTTTTTAACTATAAGCACCAGTGAGATAATCCGAATCAATTTCTTTGCAAGTATTTTGAGAATCGTGATAAGTGCCTTCCAGATATTTTGGTTTGTGTTCGACGCAAAGAAAAATTATTTTAAAACTTTAATCGGCTTATACACTGCATAATGTCCTCATGTTAATATAAATCAGAAGAACCAAAACCGTAATTGATAGTATGACCGTTAGCAAGACTCGATGATTCGAATCCGTCATTGGGCAAGTTTATCGTTTCCAGTGAGCAAAGGCTATAATTAGAATTTACTCAAGAGAACCAAATAAAACCGAATAAATTTTAATTTGCAATACTGACATGGTTATCGAACGTCAGAAGTAAATAGTAGGTAGTCTTAGGTAGGTATGCCTATGCAGTTGAGAGCATAAATATGTTAAGTCTAAGATATTTGTATGGAAAGCATTTTACGACTTTAAAGCTGCTTGTAATAGAAAAGTGGAGAGACAAATTAAATGATTTATGCGTTAATGGACGTATTGCGAAACGAATGCCAGTATTAGTCTATCTTAAAACGCTGATAGGTCTGAAAAATTTTAAAAAGCACAAATAACACGAAACTTGTGTCTTTCAAATTAAATATTTTTTATTATATTGTTTTGAAAGTCACAAAAAGTGATTATATTTTTCACGATATTTTACCTGCCAGTGCTATTAAGTAAAAGTGATTTATGCAGCTAACAATTGATCAAATGTTTAATAATAATTCGAACGGATTAACAATAATATCAGAATTAAAGCCGATATCGGTGGTTTGTTTTCAAAAGGATACGTAAACATAAGTATTTACGTTACGTTACGAAACGTTATATCCGAATGGAGAAGTCAACAAGAAGCAAGTTCCTCTGAATAAATTGTTTGTAAATCAATTTTCTAAGCATTATATAAATAAAATGAATGCTTTTCTAAAAATCACAGTCCAGTGGTAAAGCAACTCAAGGAGTTAGATAGACTACTGGAAATTTTTCAAAAAATCGATTGTTTTTTTTTTTGTTTTGTTTTTGCTTTGAAATTTTAGAATTTTCCGTTACCCAAATGTCTTGGACATGGCGGTTTGACATTGTTGTGCGCAATTGTAATCATAGTATGATTAGTATTTTAAAAATCAATAAAGTTTTGAAGATGGATCCAAGCATACGTCCAAGAAAGCTTAGACATCATTGACAGATGCAGGCGGGTTGTAGCACAAAATCTTCGAGAAAACGGAAATAAAAGGTATATGTGAAGGGCGGTTTTATGGTCCCGAAATCGCAGACTAATAAAAAAACACACACACACGCGCATAATAAATGTTAAAACATTAAACGCGTCTATCTCGAAACACATTTTTTGAAATTGACAAGCAGCATAACTTAACGTAATTCCCATATTTTTCATTTGAATTTTTTATTTTATTTTCAAAAGCAAATTCTCTAGCGAAACATTTAGGATTTTCTCGATAAGCTAACTTAAACATTTTTTTTGTTAATAAAGGCGTGCGCCATTTTTTTGGTTTTCATTCAAACATTCGACAATTACACAAAAAGAAAGAAATTTTCTTTCTAATACTTTAAAGTATGCTTAATAACCTTTTGAAATAATATTATTATCATCCTAATTTTCGTTCCACGTCCTCCCTTCATATCAGAAATATAGGGATCAAAATGTAAAATCGTAAAGGAAATATTATAGTAGTGCAAGGTAAAAAGATAGTAAAGGAAATATTATAGTAGTTGAGTAGTATTCCATGGAAAACAATTTGCAATCAATTCATAGGAAATAAGTGATTGTGCACAAGTGGGCATGTTTGATAACCGGTCTAATTGTGCATTTGCAACATTTTGAAATTATGTTATGTTTATGGACCTTTCCATGATTTCAATTGAAAACATCTTAATTTAGGTTCTGATCTCACGAACAGCATCAGCAATTCTTTTTATACCCACCACTGAAGGATGGGCGTACGTATACCCATTTTGTGTCTTTCTCATTAGGTATGTAACACTCAAGAAGAAGCTTTAGAGACCTTTTATCGATCACCGTGAATTTCTGAATTAATTAAGCCATGTCTGTCCATCTGTGTGTGTGGTTGTTAGCATCCTCCTGGCCGCAAAAATGAAAATATCGACTTCAAATTTTGGTAGAAACATTGGAAGTTTCTGGATTAATCTTTGTTAGCCAAATCTTTTGGCAAAGTACAAGATGAAACATAAATATTTTATACCGTTCGATTTGTTATGGCAATAGCAAGCAAAAGCAAGGGGCGCTAAAGATTTTAATAGTGACGGGTATACGAGACTCGGCTCCAGTCGAATATAATTTTCTTGTTATATTTTATATTTTATATATACATATAAATATATATATATATATGTATATATATATATATATATGTATATATGTATATGTATATATGTATATGTATATATATANTATATATGTATATATATATATGTATATATATATATATATATGTATACATATACATATATATGTATATAAATATGTATATAATTTTCCCTGAAAACTTTTCACAATTGCATTGGCATGTTTTTCCGCGCTTAGGCCCGTGAACTGTCAACGAACTTACATCGATTTGAGAAAATACTCCTTAAACGTCAATGATTTCAACTGCAGCGCGTTCATGGTTTTATTTAAAACTTTGTTTTCTATAAACATGTTTGCAACTTATTACCTACAATTTCCTTCCAATACATAAAAAGATATGAATATTAAAAAAGAGAGAATCATTTTCTTTTTTTGTGAAAGCTGGACCTGACCATTTAATGAATCTTTAGAAAATAATTTCCCACAGCTTGCGTTACATAAATTTGAAAGGTATGCTTGCAAAAATATTGAGTTGTTGAGTGTGTGTACCAGTGTAGTGGTCAAACGAGAGTCGAGCCATATTAATATTTTCACTATGTTGTGTAATGCTTAAAGATGAAAACATCAATCCACTGTTTTCCGGCAGCTGCTTGTTCATAATTATTGTTAATATCTGTTAATATCGAGTTGAAAACTGGAGAATTCAGAAGCGTTCAGCTCTCCAGTGCAGCATATTTATGAAAATCTTGCGAATATTAAAAAAGTCACTTAACCGACATTCATTACATAATTCATAACAATTACGATTCGGTCTTGTGTTCTTAATCGAAATTCTCAAAGCCTTCCAATACAACAAAAAAAATATAATTTTTATTCGTTTTTGTTGTAGAGAAAGTTGTGCATGCAATGAGAGTGCAAAGCAGTCGTAAGAATAGTTTTCCATACCGTTATTATGACAATTTTTAAAAAGTGAATACAAGGCTTACGTGCGCTTATTCAGGATTATCTTTTTTGAAAAGAGAAAATGCATAATATATAGATGAAGGGTGTTAACCGATTCCTATTAAATCGTTGAAAATTTTTCTTTGTTCATATTTCCTCTTCTTTTTGTTCTCGCCCTTTTGGTTACATTATGTGAAAATTTCTGTTAATAAAAAGCGTTTTTAATTTACTTTTTAGCAACTTAACCTTTATTTTTACCTAGTAAATGATAAAAGAAATTAAAAGAAACGGTAGAAGTGTGTACCTTTTTATTTAAATGTGTAATGTGATTATGCGAATACTTTATGTAAAAAGTGTAGTATGTACGATTATGAAAATATAATCTGTTGCTTATCAAAATTGTATTTATTTTTAAAACATTTTCATCAAACTGAATAGTGATTAAGTTATACTTGCTGATCTGTTCATTGGGATGATGCTGCGATGAAAAAATAAACGAAATATTTAAAAAGTATTCGTAGCCATCAATCGAGTGGTGATCGAACATGAATGTACTGATAGATAAGGACATGTGCAAATGGATGGATTAATGGGTTAATAGCAAGTGTTAAGTGTATAAAGAAATTTTCCCCCGTTAAAATTAGTTGCTTAATAAAGGCTATCTGACGCTTTCAATTTCCCCGAAATTTCACGCATAGGTAACATAGATATTAAAGTCTGCACGGTGTAATTTGCAATTGTTTACCAGTTGCCGAGTGCCAGTCTATGCCAAAGTTTAAAAAGATGGATGTCATCTATGGAGCTGAATTTTTTTTTTTTTTTGTGTTTTTGAGTTAATCTGGACAAGAAAAACGCAGCTAAACCTAAGTAAGCTACAAACCAGCTAGGAAGTAGTTTGCGTGATTTCGGGCAATAAATTTTTGTCTTGAAAATAATGAAGTTCGTTTACGTCCGTAGGTCTTGGGCAAAAACAATCCAAAAAATGATTTTCAACATAGACTGTGAAGTTTTATCACATTCCACGGTATTCACCGGAACTGGCCTCTTGCCAGTTATTACTTCTAAAATTAATGCAATCATATTTAATAGATCGGTCAACTGTACACAGAAGTTGAAGATGTGTGGAAATTTGTCGATGAGTATTTCATCCCGGAACCACAAAATTTATACCGCGAGGACATTCATAAGTTACCCGATGCAAATGGCAAAAGACCATAAATAATACCAGTGCGTATTTCGATTATTAAGCTTTGTAATATGTTTTGTAGTATGCTGCAGTATGTTTTAAATGCAAGTGAATTTTATGTAAAAGCAGCTAAAATTTATACGTACATCTATTAAATTGTTTCAAGTTCTTACGCTGATTGAAGTTTTTATTAAAGATGCTGCCCAGCATATTTTATTTATATTAACTGATTTTTCTCTATCTGCCTTTGCGTTGTACTGCAACGTGCGTAGCTTTACATTGAAAAAATTTCGAGTTTTTTAATTTGCGGCTAGAGCGGGCAAGATTTTTGGGTAGAAAAAATGCTCAATTTGTTCCTTCAAACGTACGTCCATACGTCCTGATTAGTTAGTAATTTGCAAAAATCTCTTTCATTATCACTCCTTCTTTTTCTTTGCATTCTTCTCTCTTCTATTAAAATCTTATAATTAATAAATTTTTGCATATTCTTTAAAGTTAGGTAAGCGGTAAAATTGGATGTTAACGTTGCCCCGATCTTTAGAAAATAATTATTCCAATTAGCCCAATCTTTGCTTATGAAAACTGTAATAACATTTTAAAATAAAAATATATATATATATATATATGTGTGTGTGTGTGTTTGCAGTTAGCGTTAACATAAAGAACACAGAGGCATACCATGCGGAGAGGAGAATAATGATAAGCAAACCCACCAAAATTGTAATAAAACCACCTTCCAATCAGGTCCAATTTGAAAGATTCAAAATAATAATAAAAAATATAGAAACAAAACAATAAAAAAAAAAAAAAAAAAACAAAAAAAAAAACAAATCACAATACAATAAAACAAACAGATGGAAAATAATTTTTTGCTTTCAACTGCCAAACTCGGCAATTATTTTCACCTTATTGCGTATTCGTATGGAGTAAGAAAGAGTAATCGCGTTAGACCAAACAGTAACTGAACGCAGCAAAATTAAATTCTTAGCCGAGTTCACTATATTATCGCATAGCAGCCATAGTCAGATCATAGCCAAGTGAAAGAAGATTATTTTTAATGAAACTGCTTGATAACAAGCAAAAGCACTTAAAAGGCTTGAAAATGTAAATAAAAAAAGCAATCTTCTGAACGGAGAAAGAAAGAAAAAAAAACAATAAAACAATAAAGGAAACACATATATATATATATATACGCGTAGGCGTTTGCGTTAACTATATTGTGCTAAAAGTAGCATCGATTATATCGAAAAAACGAAGGATTTGTTTAGTAATTGCTGGATGCGGTTTATTGGTTGTGCATTGAATACGCCGGTGACGGAGAGGGCGACCGTGCAGACGGTAGTCGAAACCAATATGATACGCTGTAAAAATTGGTTTTGTGCACGTAGTAATAACAATGATTACACTGAGGTTTCAATTGCTGGCAGTGGTAGTGGTAGTGCTAGTGGTAGTGGCACTACCACCGCCCAACAGCAAACAACATCAGATGCAATGACGCGTCAATATCAAGCTGCCAATGGTTCGGCATTGACTGGCCATCAACATACACCAGTTCATGCATCATCGACTGCCAGCACAAACGCTGTCGCTGCTATTAACAATGCGGTCTCAGCTTCAGGCTGCAATGCGCATGTAGTTACATTTTTAGATGATGTACCCAGTGGCAGTAATGGTGTTGTTAATACCACAACCCGCTTAATGAATAGCACAGACGTGCATCATCATCATCATCACATGGCTGACTTGGATATGGAGACTATTGATTCGGCTGATGACTTTATAGCCGGTCAAATTGTTAGTTCAGCTATGTTATGCGATGATACATTACCCACATCAAAAAACTGCTATCGTCTAGTTTTACTTGGGTAAGTGAACGTAATGCATGTTTCAATGTATGTTTCAATCTTCAAATTAGTTATTTTTTAAAATACACTAACGAGCCGAACATTATTAATGAGTCTATAATCATATCAATTATCGTATACTTTAATTAATTCTCCTTTCATTTTGATAGTTAAATTAATACCTATCGTGAAATTAGCCCATCGCACACAAATCATAGTTCTGCGCGTTTCCAGACTCTGTCCTTACCTTATACTGTTGACATTGTCTACATATTTCGTCAGATCGTTATTAAGTCATATTTTATAATTGCGTGAGTTATTGAAGTACAAATAAAATGTAGATGAAAAATCCTTTCCAAAAGTAAAGAACTCTGATAACAATTAGAAAAATGTATGATTTCATTGTCATATGGCAGGTATCTGCGGGTAATCTGAAGCGGTTTTAGTCATTATGGAATACTAAAAACTAAAAAGTCCAATTTTTTTTTCTACGTGAAGAAGGCTTGTCTTTTATAAGTATGTTTATATCGGAAGCGGGGAATTCAAAAAAATGGTCACATTTATTTAGTATTAGTTATTGTCGCGAACAACATTTTTTTCATATAATGATTTTCTGAAAATTGCTTATATAGGGAGTAGTTGTAGATATGATGATTTGATGGAAGTCGTAGTTAGCTGAGTTTATCTCTGAGCCAAAAACATATCAGGATATTAAAATTCACCAAAATCTCTCAATAATTAAGTAAAAGAATACATGAACACACATCTTACGAACAAACAAAAGCAAATGCATGTCCGATAAAATGTTTCTGAATCGATTTGTATGACAGAGTGTGTGTCTACATCATCTCCTTCTTAGTGAATAATCATTACCAATAGTAATATTGTCCTGAAGCGAGGCAACTTTTCTAAATTTCTAAAAAAATAACAAAAAAAATTATTAAAATACGAACGCGCTAAGCTTAAATTTCCCGAATCCATTTCTTGTAGATATTTTAATAAAAATTGAGTGGTCTGACGGTCTGGTCATGTTTCAATTTTTTTCCAATTTTGAATAACAGCGCTGAAATTTTGCGAAAAATGGGTGGACACCTGGATATATGCCATCCGTGTAAAATTTGTTTTTTTCGAAAAAAAATTTCCTCGAAAATCGGCCGAAAAATATTTTAATTGTTATTTTTTACATAGATAATCAGAGAAAGTATTTTAAAGATAGAGATGAAATTTTGCTATCAAATGAAAAGTAAAGCAGCCAGCGATACGCTGAACTATAATAGTGCGGTTTTGTGGACGACGTTACTTAAGTTGAATGTTTTATGTTTAAAAAAATTTTCAAAAAAAAATTCATTTTTTACCTCTATACGGCGATGCCTGTAACATGCAGTATTGGCTTGGAGCATTTATCCCGGCACAGGAGGATTGTGCTTAAAATATTTTTTATTTTCAATTGTTTTTCCATAATATTATTTTTCTCGCTCTAGCTGATTTAAAAGATCATTTAAGCATAAACAAAAAAAAAAATATATATATATATATATATATATATAGATATATATATATGTATGTATATATAATATTATTACTATCATTATTAGCCAGAGAAATAATTTCTAAGACTAAAGTCTTAAAGCTTTAGCACCTCGGGCTATCGGCTTTATTGGAAGCTCTACCGCACTTGAGATTTGAACCCATGATCATTGAGTTGTTAGTCGAGATCCTTTGCCTCCTCCTTAAGCCCTCAGGCAGATCAAACAAATATGTATATATATATTTATATAATATATAAGAGAAAAAAAAAAAACAATATATATATATATATATATACGTGTATATAATATGAAATATCTTCGAAAACATTTTTTTCCCGTTTCCTTTTGAGAACATTGTAGTGTGACACGACCCACCGTCAAATATCGATTTTTTAAAATAGGTAGGAACCTACGTTTTGAAAATATTTCAAAAATTGTGAACTGTAGGTTGAGCAAAAAAAATACAAGAAGGCCTGGTGGACGGACAAACTTAGTTCGATTGAGAAAGCGATTCTGAATCAATCTAAGTGCATTTGAGTGTTGTATACATGCGCACAAGTTTAATATGCTCGAGTAGCGTATAGTATGATCATTTAGACTTTAATTTTTTATATGTAATATTTATTTGAAGATGATGATTAATTACTTTTGTTGTACGAATCGGTATATATATATATATATATATATAATGAATCTTAGACGAAATGAAATCATTATTAACGAACATAGTTAAATCGTTTCTGTTGACCATACGCACGTACAAATTCAAAAATTTTATCTTCGTTTCGTTCCTTCCTATCATCATATTGCGTAATACGAATAAGTGAGAATAGTATTTGATAAGAGAATAATTTAAAGGCTCGCTTACTTTAGTATAAACAAATTGAAATACTTTTACTCAGATTCCATTTAATGCAATGTCTACTAATTAGTTTAAATAAATAAATAAATAAATAAATAAATATGTTATGGAAGCCAACTCTCTGCGTACGCTTCACGCAAAGTATCCTTTCAAACGCTATCAGCACTATCAATGCCGCCGATTAAAATTGTAGGGTAACGTAAGAAGAAAAAACTTGAAAAAAAAAGAAAAGCTTGACTATTTTTTTGTGCACACACCTCATCACATTTTTATAAAGAATTGAAAATATTGTATTCAAGTGTATGTACAATCGTTTCTGTTTTATCTTTATTTACAATTGATTGAAATTAGTTATCTAATTGATTTAATTGAATTAAATGATTTCCATTTTTTTTTTTTTTTTTTTTTTTAATGAAAAGTTTTTGTTCATTTTTTTTTTGTATTTTTTTTTTTTGCTTATAAAATTATTAAATAAATCGAATTATTTAATTGGTTTAATTTAGGTCATCACGCGTGGGCAAATCGTCAATAGTTGCACGTTTTTTGGGTAATCGTTTCGAAGAGGCCTACACACCCACTATAGAGGACTTTCATCGTAAATTATATCGCATACGCAATGAAGTCTATCAATTAGATGTTTTAGATACATCTGGCCATCATCCATTTCCAGCAATGCGGCGTTTATCATTCTTAACCGGTAAATTAAAATGTTTCGTTCAAATTTTTTTTTTTTTTTTTTCCCAAATTTTTGTGTGTTATCATCATGTACGGTAATAATCTTATTTTTAATTATTATTTTTTCCCATTTTTCGAACACACTGCGAAATAATCTCATTTTTCAATTAGTCTCGCGAAATAATCGCATTTTTATGTTTATCGACATGTAATGTAATTATTGACTTTTGCTATTATTATTTTAATATTTTGAATCGTATAAGTTATTTATTGCTCTCTTACATGTGCATGTGCATGTGCATTGCTCTAATTGCTATGGATGAAAAGGAAGGAAATATAATAAGTTCTTTCTGTGAGTTCGATTTAGCTATATACGGCCAAGTGGCCGTCCCTTCATCGGTTAGGGAGGATGAAGAAGAGTAACTTATATTTATATTCTAATCTGATTTATTTACCAATATATCTGTAATAGCCTCAAATTGGATTCCTCTTAAGCGTGATATGAATGTTTCGAAAATATTTAGTAATAATTGGCGACAAACTGTTTGCAAGAGATGTGCAGGTCACCGCAATGATTTTTGCATAAAAAACTTCCAAGATATTAGTGCCGTTCTATACCGTTTACAGGAATCCAACGACCAGGTGGACTTAGAATAGACCCAGTCATTGTTATTCCGACCTGGATAGATTTTAGTTTATCTGTCGTTCTCACTGTTGTTTACATATTTTCGCGTTAAATCTACGACGCAATTTTTAAGACAATTTGCTCAAAATTTGCTACATTGACGCCATTTAGTTTTCATTTTTATTATTTACTTCTTCTTCTACTAGTAAAATAGTCGCCGCTACTTTTCATTAAATAGATTTGCCAAATATTCGTAATGCCTAAAACTATACATCGGAAATGATAAGAAGCAAGGATTTTGTGAGAAAAAAAAATCGATTTACTTATGTCTATCCGGTTTGATTGTTGAAATCACTATACGATCTCAAAACTTTCTTCAAAGGGTTAAAATTACTTCTTATATTCTTTTCTTAACACATACAATCAAAAAAAAAAAAAAAATGTGCAAATCGACTAAGCTTGAGTAAGGAAATTCGACCACACATTTGTAAATCAGGCAAACTAAATACAAATGTGTTTTCCAATTTACTTAAATTACCGATGCCAAGTCGTACAAAATATGATTTAAAGTTTACACGAACACCTATTTTGTACACAAGGTGATGGTAGTTATAGGAAGGATAATTCGGTCCAAGCGTTTTTTCTTTCGCTTTGTTTTTCTGTTTTTTTGCATTCCTATAAATTTTTTATTATAAGTAAATTATTATTTTAAATTTATTGCCCTTTCATGTAGGATTTTTCTTTTCAAATTTTATAATTTGAGCCTCACGTACTTTTTTTTGTTTTTTTGTTTGTTTTGATAGCAAACATTGGACATTTTTATTGATAATAAAAAAATGATATCGTATTCATCAGTCATCAGTTTAGTTTAGCGTTTTGCCCTTTAAATAGAATTTGAGGCGTAAAAAGTCGCTTGCTTTCGAGTCGATCGTGTGAGACATGCCGTATGAGGCATGTTAAAATCTCATTCACTCTGAATTTAATCGGCTTCAGTTTATGATACACGAAATGGAATCATTTTTTAGAGTTTTTTTGAGATTCATTTTCTCAATAAATTTCAACTATTAAAATATATTGCACTCTTGTTAACTGATATTGATTGAAAGTGAAAAATTTTTTTATAAAAAAAAGTTAATGGTGTCTATGCTGTATGATAAAAAAATGCAAAAATGTCAACAGTTGATTGGCAAGTGTATGTTGATAAACATGCTCCCAATAATCAAAAGGGCGCAACTTGACTTTGAAAAAAACAAAAACGTAAATATCATATCAAAATTTTAAAGTGCAAATTATATTGAAAGGGGAGATGAATGCTCACAAAATTTTGATAAAGGTAAATATATATTTTTTATTCACTTTATTATACACATCTATACTTGTGAGATCGATGTCCTCGTAACATCGAAAAGCATCGCAGATTCTTTTGTTTAACTTAAAATTGTGATTCGATGCTCTTCGAATTTGCAAAGTGAGAAATGTTAAGCTAGAAAATTGAAATTCAGAAAATTGAAATTCAGAAAAATAAGTTTAGATCGTTAAAGATATTAAAAATATTTGAAAATTTATTAAAAGCCTACAAAAATTTAGAGCAAATCTCTATGCAGATAAATTCTTTCACAGATAAATTCTGATTGCGATGATCTGAATGTTAAGCTGCCTTACAAACGCGTTTGCACTTAACCGAAACCTATTGAAATATTCAGAGATAGGATGTATCGTAAGATTTGTTCTAAGGCAAATATAATATATATATATATTTTTTTGCTGCTGTATTGATTTATATTGAACTATGAAGGATCTCCGCAAAGTGTACGTATGTTGCATTATATGCTCTATAATAATGTATGCCTGCGGTATGAGTTTTTCATAACGAAAATTAACTTTCATTTTTCGCTTTTGAATTGTATCGGGGGATATATTAGCGTTCTCGTTACAGTTTCAACCATTTAAAACATGCTACGTAATTATAGAATAGCAGACGATTTAACTTTATTCCAATCTATATATATATATATATATATCCTATCTATAATCTATATTCCAATCTGTATATATTCGAGAATGTCAAGAAACTTTGACACATTCGTGTGAATGTCGGTATTATCTACAGATCATATGGATTCATATGAATGCATAAAATGATAAATGAAAGGAGTGTGCATGACGGCAATGCACAATGCAAGCATATTGACAGTAATCCTAATTTTTCCGATTATGCATCGTTCCCAAGCGCTGGACATCTTTTTCATTAGCTTGCGAGGAATTTTGCTCTGAATTTATTCTGTATAAGGATCGGAAAAGAAAGATCATCGGATATGATATAGATTTAATATTTTAAAGAGGTTAAATGATTCTTATCTTTCTAAAATTCTGCCCTATTACCGAATCTACTTAGTTAGCTGTTTGCTTGCATTTAATTAAAATATCAGCTAAGAACCTTGACACTTGTAAATGGTATTATGATACTATGCAGTTTGGTCGTACTGTTCTCTTTTATGTAATGATGCGTATCGATCGGTAAACGGTTATTGTTTAAAACAAAACAAAACGAAGCATCAGGCCACTTGACCGCCAGCAGAAGTAGAACTGAAATTCAGTAAACGCCATTATAAATGGAAAGGTCTTATATGCGTTATCCGGAATATTAAATATATTGCGTTGTAGATAGTTCATGGGAGGCTAATTCTCTTATGTCAGAGCAATCTTGTAAATCGTTTTGTCAGTTTCATTGATTGATTTTTACTTAGGAATTATAAAATTTCATATCGTATTTAAATGTTTAAGTGCGTTAAAGTTATTTTAGTTATTTATTTCTTTTTTTATTCTCTTTTCTTTTTGTTAGTTTTGGTTATACATTTTTCAACGTAAATTTCTTGCACATGTAAAATATGAACGCTAACAAAATTGCCTGCAGTGTGTGTGTTTAATGTCAGCTCATTCACAAATCTATGTATGTAAAGAAATTCCCATTTAAATAATTTTATATATATATATATATATGTACTTCATTCATTATCAGATCGTATGCGCTTTTCTAACACGTGTATCATGTGTATCATGTTTCCATTGTAAATCTACTTTCCTCGTTATGCACATTTTATCATGCAAATTAGATTTCCGTTCATTTCTTTCTTATGAAATCTTCTCGTTAAAGTTAAATATGTTTAAATGGAAACGAAAAGTTTTTATGCATTTTAGGTGATCTGTTCATTTTGGTCTTTAGTATGGATTCGCGTGAATCTTTCGAAGAGGTTGTGCGCTTGCGTGAAAACATATTGGAAACGAAATGGGCAGCTTTAAATCCGGGCTCGGGATTTAAAAAGAAAACCTTACCGAAAATACCGATGATATTGGCGGGTAATAAATGTGATAGAGAGCCACGGTAATTATTTGCTATACTTATAGTTTTAATAATCCATAATATTAATGTACAATGGCTTACAGAACCGTTCAGCTTGATGAAGTTATGGGCTACATAGCCGGTCAGGATAATTGCTGTGTATTTGTTGAATGTTCGGCTAAACAAAATTTCCATATCGATGATTTATTTTATACTCTATTTATGGTTTCGAATTTACCATTAGAAATGGCACCGAATCATCATCGACGTGTGGTTACTGTATTTGGTGCACCGTCGCCTCTGCCACCGCATTCATCGGCTGGCGGTTCAAAAAAGAATGCCCTTTCGATTAAGCGACGTTTTAGTGACGCGTGTGGTGTAGTTACACCGAACGCCAGGCGCCCGAGCATACGCACCGATTTGAATTTGATGCGTTCAAAGACAATGGCCATGAGCGAGGGAGATGGATCGTCGGCTCGTAAAAAATGCATTATAATGTAAAAAAAAAATTAAAAAAGCGCAACTAAAAGCATCAAAATAAAACTTAATAATAAGTCATATTGTGATAGTAGTCCCCGATATATCGTACACTTAATATTTTTCTATGATTATAATCATTAGATTTTGTAAAAATATATATATATATATATAATAAATATATATATAATATATATATATATATATACATATAATATATTTATATATAAATATAT
>KK502431.1:818822-854807 GCA_000688735.1 Glossina austeni | reverse complement strand
ATATATGTATATATATACATATATATAATATATATATATATATTTTATATATAAATACATTTATATATATATATATATACATATATATTCAGGAACACAAATAAAACTAAAAACATAAAATTATAAAAACACAAAAACCTATAAATATGCAAATATAGTTGAAAGTTTTATTATTAGCTTATGAAACACACCTACACACTTACATACACTTACACACACACACACACACGTACATACATTTATACATATATATATGTATATATATATATAGAAATTGTTATTTGTTTGTATTTTTTGTTTATTCTTTCATAATTAACTTCCGAGTTGAACAAAAAACAAAAAAACAAGAAGAGAAGAGAAAATGTTTTTGCATATTTTGTACAGATTATCTGAAAAAAGCATATTAAGCAAATTATTATATATAAGAATTCAAATATTATATAATATAAATAAGTTTTTGGATAACATTTAAAACGGGCTATAATCGTTTTAGGGCAAGTCATGGGTACCCTGCAATTCGAATGAATGTACACAAAAGACGCACAAATTGTTATTAGTTATTAGCGTGACAATTAATCGATTACTACATACTTGTAAGGAAATTTTTCCAAATGACGAATTAATTTCTATAATGTATAAGTTGTCCAATAAGTTAATGGCAAGACTTTGAATTTTCCGGTTTTCTCTGCTTTTTTCTGCTTTTTACAGACTTTTTTTGTAAGCGTGCATTTTGATTGATTTTTTTTTTTGGATAATCGTTAGATTAACATACCGACGGAAGAACGGAGAACGGAGGGACAACGCGAATTCAATCCAAGTTTTCTTAACATTACAAACGTCAACGCAAAATCAAAATATACCCGCATCTCTCGAAATATTCGTTGAAACATATTCAGTTCCTTGTTTTCCTTTACGTGGAACGGTCCGAATATTTATCATATAAATTTCAATTTGTTGTACGTTACTTAAAGTAAAGTACAAGGTCACGGGTATCATGTAAATAAATTGAATTCCGCTTTCTTTTTTTTATCTACATTTTCACACAATTTCGATTTGCTAGGATCTGGAAAATTACGTTCATGCGCTTTGGCACATCGTTTAACTTGGCAACGTCGATTCGTGCCGCCGTATTCGTGTTGTAGGAGTCGGTTAAATTACACGAATACATGATTTTTGTTTTCATATGTTCACTTATTTGCAATATATTTTGCAATAATGAGCAAATGGCGCAACTACACAAATCTACATTGATTTTATTTCACCTTAATTTTTGAACCTATTTTCATATACGTATAGAACTTCATATAATCTTCAATCATTTAATCCTATATACATATTTACATATCTACATACATTCTAAACGGTAAATATAAAATGTGATATACTTTCAGTCGATTCGTTTATTCTCTATCGCCATCGTAGCGCATCGTAGTTCAAATGATGGCCAAGTCGATGAAAATACCGAGACCTGAAGTTGAAAAGTTCTTCTTTTCCTATGGAAATGCGTAAATCTTTGTGAGTATGTTTGTTTATTATATGCCATAGGGTTTCTGCGATTAATCTTAACGTTTTTGATTGAGAGAGCAAAAGAATTTCAATGTTTCAAAGCTGCTAGCTATCCCCAATAGTTCTATGCCATAAGACCAAATGGTTTTCACAATTAATTGCTTTATGTAGCAGCACTTTATTCTCAAGTTGACCTTTTATTTTTGATCGATCAGCTAATATATGTACTTTTGCTTTTGTTTTTTATTTCGAAATGCATTCTTCTGCCTTTGATCGATTTTGCGTCCCTAGGTACTTAACACCTATTTATTCGATTCAGGAATTTGAACACAATCGTCTTTTTTTTTAAGTAAATGTGATGCGCGTATGTATTTTTATCAGCGTTTATGCGTATGTTCCACTTCTTTGAACAAGTTTTGACGCTTCGTCTTAACGTTCGTTGCGTGCACTTATGGTCGTATCATTCGCACATGTACCGGCAGTGACATCTTCAGCCAGCTGCTTATCCGATGGGAAAACAGTGTAGAGGGCGGGACCTAATACACTACCCTGTCGAATACGCGATATTAGAAAAACTTAAAAATCAATTAAGCGCTGCTTTAGTTCACTTGTATGTCGATTTAAATTACTTTTATTAGATGCCTTCTGTTCTCTTTTGTTTCCCCTTTTTTTGTTAATCTCCCTTTTCTTCTTATAAAATTTTTATTTTCACCGGACACTAGAACCTTATTCTGATTTCCAATTTGTAATTCAACTGATGTTGACGTTAAAGCTGATGAATCATTTCGGTAAAGTTTTCTACGACAGAATTCAGTTCAAGTCCGCCCTTAATACGGATGTTCACTTTTAAATTTTGCTCTAGCCAATGCTTAAAGGTTTTATGAGTTTTAGAACAGATCACGTTGTAAGGCGAATCGTCAAAATTTATATCACAAAACTTTAGTATGCTTAGACGATATGCAGGAATAATTGAATAAACAATAAAATCCTAGAGATTCGGAATTTTCCTGATATTATTTGGCCCGTATGTGGGTCGCCCAGTGGATAGTACGGAAGCCCATGCACTTGTAGGCACTTGTAAAATTCATTGCCCTTGGGATTTTCGAGCCTTGAATCCCATTACAAAGATACTTAGCATTAAAGTGACCTCCGACGATGAACTTAGTCCCTAGTTTAAGTAAGAAATTTTCTTTATATCTTGGCGAGGTCACAATTAATTTGAATTCTAGCGAATGGAAGATGAGGCTCACTGTAGTTATCCAGAGTGACATCATTTAATGAAAACTATACTAAAAGTGCTGATCCACCGTAATCCGATGATTGCTCGAGATGATTACATGAAACAATATCGTAACCTTTAACATGGAACTAAATCGATTAGTGGAATAAATTTGCGAAATTAGAAAAATATATATGTTTTTCACGTACGATTTCGCAGCCCGTTGGTATTTCATATGCCTTTTCTTCGATTTTTTTGCGAAGCTTTGAACTTAGATCTTGAAGAGCCTAGACGAGAGAATCCTATCCATTAGATTGGTATAGGAATTACTAATTTTTAGGGCATCAGTACATGTTTGTTTATTGGGGACAGGGTTAATAATAGACGAGAGAATCCTACCGATTAGATTGGCATAGGAATAACTAATTTTTAGGGCGTCTTGTTTATTGGGGACATGGTTAATAGAGCAAAGAAAGAGTGTCATTATTATAATTAATTTGTAGAAACTCGTTAGAATCATGAGGGAGATTATCACGATTGCTACGCGAAGCATTATTCTGCGTTCTTCGTGTCCAGAGTAGCTGCCTGCCTATTTGGTAACCTCTATACTAATAGTTCTTGTAAACGTGAAGATACACAAACACAATCGATGAAGGCCATGAAGGCAGGCGGTGTAATCAATTTGTTTTTTTTTTTTTCATAACATCCAAAAGGAAGCTTCGGAGACCCTTTAAAGTAAATTCCGAATTGATTAAGCCATGTCTGTCCGTTGATTTCTGTGTGATGTTTGTTGTTGGCAGTCTCCTGGTTGCAAAAATGAAGATATCGACTTCAAATTTGTTAGAAGCATTGAAAGTTTTTGCACGACGGTTGATATTGAAAATGGGCCAAATTGCTCAGGGTAGAAACTCGCTGTGGAGTATAAACTGAATGAAACTCCGGTTTTCTTACTAGAAATTATAATAATTAGAAGGCTGAAATTTTCCAAATTTATTTTACGAAACACTCCACTCATTACAAATGATAAAATTTTACTTTTTCACCTTTTTAAGGTTCTATGTTTTTATTTATCGTAAGGCAAGCAAGACAGAATGTCTAAAACTATTTTGTCCATTCTTGAACTGAGGATATATGTTATCTGCCTAAAGAGGAATTAACTCTAAAATGAATACGATGGTCACCACGGCCTGATGGATTAATATTTTCCCAATAATACCAGTGATATGGGTATCGAATAAAAGAACTACTGGAGAGTAGAATGCGAATAGCTAAGTCTGTGACTTTCAAGTTAAATGTTGCGGACGTCGCAACGTAATGAACTAATTTTTTTTTTACAATCCTGTTGATATGGGTATCGAATAAAAGAACTACTGGAGAGTAGAATGCGAGAAGCTAAGTGTGTGTATTTTAAATTAATTATGGTTGTCCGTCTCGACTTAGTGGGTGAATATTTTCTTAAAAATGCTTTCGATATAGGCATCAAATGAAAGGCATTGGAGAGTAGAATGCGGTAAAGTGTGTTTGGTATAATTTAATTATGGTGAACGTTGAATACATAAAATCTTGGGGCTTTTATTAAAAACCGATTTTAAGTGAACTAAGCGTTTATGTGTTGGGTATGCGAGATTCGGCCGATGCCGAATATAATTTTCTTATTTTTTTATTATTTGGCTTAAGAATACAACCCTGATTGGTAGTTTTAGCCCGGCTTTGTCGAAAATTATTAAAAAATGTTGAAATCAATGTTCATGCCTATAAAGGGCGATTCAAATGTTTTTTTTTTTTTTTTTTAACATAGAAAAAAAGGGAATTTCCAACTCAAGTTTTTCCCCATAATGAAAAGAAAAAGATTAGAGAGCTTTCACATCCTCTTTGAATATAGATCTGAGAGTGCGATTGCATGATTCTTCACGTTCCCATAAAAAATTCTGCAGAAATTACGAACATTTCTCGTGACGCCACTGTCTAATTTATCTGGCAAGAAGGCGACACAGGCTTCTTTGTACAGCTGAAAGATCTTTCCCCCCCACAGATGTTACAAATAGCTGGAAAATTCTAAACGATTGGGTAGACACCTATTGCCTTTCCCTTTATTATCTTGATTAACTTGGTTTTTCTATTTAATTTTTGATGCGAGTGAAGGAGTTTTAAAAATTAAGGAACGCTTAATGTGCTCGGAAGTCTTATCTGTAATCGGGCAAAGAGAAAATTTTTAATATAAGAAACTTTGTCTAAATTGTTTTGTGAAAATGGATTAAAAAATGGGGTTTTGCTTATGTTCCCTATGCTTTGATGGCCATTATTATAATTAATTCCATTAGAAAGAGAAAAGAGTCGCTCAAATTAATATAATAAGAAAATAATTTAATTATAAGCAATTTTCTAAATACATTATTTAATATACACATATACATGCACGCTTAGAACGTAAACTTGCAGTAACAATTATATAAATATAAAATAGTGTTTATAATGTTTAAGTAAAACATGTAGACTTTATATATATGTATCGTGCATGTAGTCCACTACTGTAAAAAAAAAACATGTCCCTTAACCATATCTATTTAATCACCCAAACTGGCTTTTGGTCGGGCATTAAGATCCTTTCAAAAAGGAAATCAATTTTTAGTTAATTCTTAAGAGTGCATTTTCTTGTTTTTTTTCTTTTTCTTTTTTTCAATAATCAGTGACTTGGAATTTTTTTTTTTTTTTTTTTTTTTTTAATAAGTGAAAGCAATTTTTGTATTTTGGAAAAAGTTGAAAACTTTCGTTTTTGTTTTATTATTTTCTTTTAATGATTTATTAATTATTTTAATGCGATTCGTGACTTAGAGAATAGTATATAGAACGTAAGAGTTTCAAATCGATTTAATTACGTTCTCCGATTCTTGCTTAGACCATTTATCGTAATTTTATATTTATAGTGAGTAAAAGACTTTTGACAAAGAGGCATCATTTTAGTAGTCAGTAGTAGCCAAGCTTTCTTCATAAAAATCAAACAAAAGGATAACATGAACCTTTTCACCCTTTGCGCAATCGAGCTCTGCCTGTAATAGCTTTCTTACCTTGGCTGCTTTACTTTGCAAATGATTGTGCAAATAAAAAATATATCCGCAATTACTCTTATTATCCCGGCGATGCAATCTACATATACAAGAGCCGTGGATCTACTTAAGCTTGTCGTTTCTTTTTTTTTTTTTTAATAATACCTATCACTAGGGGATACCTCCCGTAGAGTTTTATGAAAACGATGATGTTCAGGGTAGAAATAAGTGGAGAGAGAGCAATAATCAAAGAGTTATATCCCAATTAGATAAATATTACGTTTTAATCGATCCAGCATTCACTATAGCTGCCAGTCGTAATTAAAATATTGACTATCATACTGCGGATCGAACACGGAAAACACGGCTATGCCGATTTGATATAGTCATGTTTTTTTATCTCTTAGGCTATGGGGTGGCTATCGGCATTGTTGTACTTTATGGACGGCGAAGATTAACGCTTCTTATTTGTGTAACCCGGGTGTCGTGCGGCACAGTGAATATGAAAACTTTTTATGCAGGCGTCCGCGTTACACTTTAGTTACGTTATCAACTAAATTTATAAATGAGTTAAAGATAATTGTGAGCGAACTCTAGCTTCATGAGGTATCCGATAAAATTTTCAACTCTTTTCAAGATCTGCCGATTTGTAAATTTCTCTATAAAACTAGTGTTTTATTATGTTGCGATGAGCTCTTTATCATATTTGTATGTATATCCTCTATTTACCATAAAATTGTCACTAATAAGTGTTGAACTAAGGCAAAGAAACTATCAAATAACTGTAAGAGAAGAAATACATATGCACACATATATACAAATATTATAATACTATACACATATATTATATACAAACTCTTCATAAACTATTTTCTATAATAAATTTTAAAAATAATAAAAAGAACTCTCTGTCTGCACTTAAGCTCACCGATAAATTAAATACAAATTATAAATGAGGAACAGAACACAACGCGTATTAATCAAACAAGAAATATTTCCAAATGACCAAAAACTAAATAAAATATTTACATACATACATACTATACTGATGCAAATTAATCAAGAGGAACATCTATCTAATCTATATAAATCATTGTATATCATTATTTAAGATTTAAGAATAATTCAAAAAATTTCTAAAATATTATATAGTGTGAAGTGAATTGTTTGTATAAATGAATAATAATTATTTTGCCAAGACAATAATTTGTTATTATTAACTGATTGGTTTCTGATCTTTCTTGTTTAAATATATTATCTAAATTTCCCCATTAACTTTATACCGATATTTATTAACTAAAAATTAAAGAATTCTAAATTCATATATATATTTAATTCAAATTAATACTCAAGTGATATTAAAATCAAGTGTCAAAATTGAGATAGAAAAGCAAAGGATTTTCTTTGCTATTAAATTTCATTGAATTTCCCTTAATTCAATTTTATTAAGTTCTCTCACCAATTTTTCTTAACAATAGAAAATAAATGATCAAAATAAATGCATAATTAATAATAAAATCAATCAATCGTTTAAGTAAGTAAATTATATTCGCCTTCTATATCGTTTGGTTTGTTTTAAGCAAATTTCGAATCGGTTGCTTTAACACATGTCCTATGTTACTAATGAACATGTTTTCAAAGAATCTGGCAGAGCTGGGATTGCTATTGTTTCATCAACTAAGAACGTAGCTGTGGTGTGCGCTCAAATTTCATTTACAGATTTTAGACTAATGACATATATTGAGATTTTGGTTGAGATTGGTGTGACTATCATTTCGGGACCTATCAGAGAGATCATAATCACCAGCGGCAAACCCTTTGAATAAACGTTAGCATGTGTTGACTCTCAGTACACTTTAATAAACATCGAAAATTTTCTTTGTTGCTTGTGAAAGTACGCAATGGCGAATGTGACACTTGGAAAATGGAACGTTCGCCGTCATTTTATTAGACGGCTATAAGAGAAATTTTTTTTTTTCGAATAATGCCCTCAGAGGCTGCTTTACCGGAAACCATAAAAGAATACGTGTTTCCTCGTCAACGACTGGTACAGGGCCAGCGGCAAAACCAATCCTTTGTAAAGAATCGATTATTTATGCACTTTGCATAGTGTCGTTCGTTTACAACCAAAGCGGCGAATATAGCACAGCGAAGGAGGAAAGCGAATCGTTTATGCCAAAAATATTGATATATGAATGGTGCCAAGTGATCAAAGTAGTCCGAGAGATGGTTTTTGATTTTTTCCATGATGGTAAACTTCCAAATGTCGCGATTAATAAAAAAAAACTAAAAAAAAAAGATGAGAAAATGGAGTATCTGGCGATGCCATCTGGTTCTAAATATCCTAAGACACTGGTTTGAAAGATGAACGGATGTTTTAAGAGCCGCAGTAGACGTGGCCAGTGTAATTGTGAAAGAAATCAATTTTAACCAAAATTGTTAATTAAAATTTTTTTAAGTAAAAAACTCACCCAATCCCAGTTTGCTATTAGTATCACGCGATTGAAGGCATAAAAACTTATTGAGAGAATTGAAAGGTACCGAGGCTTACGAGTAAGAAATATCTATGAAGGAAGTAAGCATTGAAACCAGTTGTATTTCTAGCAACTTGGCGTATTTTAAAGTTGAGAAATAAATTTTGGCAAAAAAATCATTTTTTTACTTCATACGCACTACTTGCGGTAACGATGCTCGGCGTTAATGTGGACGTAGGTATTACCAAAACGATATAAGATCGATCCAATTTTTTTTGTACCAGTTTTATAAATATTATCTTTCTGCTTGTCCATCCGTCTGTCCGCATAATTGTTAGTCCATCCATTCATGGGACTGTCTGTCTAGTGGCTACTCATATATTTTTCTGGTCAACCTATAGAAAGTACTTTTCAAAATGTTCTGATTAAATTCTATAGACTGACATGTTTTGGTCTAACGAGCATAGTTCTTGAAAATAAATTAGATCAGATCATTGCTTCTTATATAATCTGCTAGTTTCAAGCAATTTTTATATGAGAAAGGATTATAATTGTTAATCCTTTTCAACGGGAGTCGGTGCAGAAAAATATTTTGATATTTTGACTATTTAAAAATGAGAAATAAAGGGCGGGCTGCGACCATGTCTCGAACAATCTTAGGTATAAACGTTCTCCACAACAAAGTTGACTATTTAATATTTTTTAATAAAAATTGCTTCAAAATGCTGATACCAGATGAAATTCTATTGAGCAAGATTTTCACCAAATTTGTCTGCTTCCCATATAACAATTCCATGAAAAGAAAAGCAAAAAAAAAAAATAGGGAACTGAACGCAGCCTAGAGGGTGTGTGTGTGTGTGTGTGTGTACGCAATCGGCAAGTGTTATGTCTTTACTGACTGAGTATTCACTATAACTACGCCCGCATTAATATGTGAATCTGCGAAGATAGACCCGGTAGTCGAGATTCTTATCTATTCGGCTATTTATGCGAATAAAATATGCGGATACCTTCGTCACTTGAAATTAAGCTGACAAAAGTGAAGATTCGAAATCTAATAATTTTGATAAAGGTTGGAGGAGTTATCATGAATGCAAATCATAGCCAGGCGGACGGACTGATAGATAATCGACAAATCAAATTTGCTGTTCGTTTAGATATGCAAATAGAACTAAATGTGTCTGTACATGTAAAATTAGCAAAGTGTACTCGTATCCGCTAGAGAAATTTTTACAAATTTAATCCTTATTATGGTTCTAATACCATCATAAAATATGTTGGTGTAAGTAATATTTAAAATTAACTTGCATTATGTGAGTACATACATGCATACGTTCGAGTTTAATATTTTTAAAATAATTTATTTTGTACTAATTATACAATTTTGTTAAACTTTGAAAGCTTCTTGGAAAGGTTTGGGATTTTGCTATGGCAAAGCTTTTAACTACCTTTAGCTTTTTTTGAAAAAGTTTTTAATAAATGATATATTGATGAAAATGTTTTTCCGAAACGGGAATAAAATAAAGAAAGAACTTTAAAGGGTCACATGCTATAGAGTAAAAAACTAAATGCGTCGATATTTTTTATAAGCTTTTTAGGATTTTGCGCATATCAGACAATCCAGGCTAACGTGGAATTTATGGCCTCATTTATCCAGTTATTTGATGTATAAGCAAAGAGCTGCTCGTGGAAAAAGCTAATAAAAGTTTACCTCAAAAGTCTTATCATATCTTTTACTGCGTTATGTACATTTTAGCGAAGATTTTCATCTGCTGGTTGTTCGGATACGACTTTATCTATAGTTATGTTTTAATTGTATTGACTGATTTTTTTTTTTTTTTTCTGGTATTTTGAAGTTGCAAAGCGTTATTGGTTCCTTCAACGTCCGCATCAAAGAAATCAATGAATAAATTCCGCCATATAATCATGATTTTATTGTTAAGCCTCTTTGATTTCACTTCATTAACTTTATATTTTGTTTATGTATGCCATGTACTTGTATGTTCGGACAAAGTACAATTAATCCAGTTTACAGCAGCAATAAGTATTAATACGTCTGCTGAATTTGAGTTATCTGTCGACTTTGTTCAATATCAAAATAAACTCATTTACGTACTTTATTCAGATACTGAGCTTTATTTTGTTGACATAATGTACATCAAAGGTGGTGATATATAAAAACTGAAACATGTTATGATCACGGGAATTGAGGGAAAACAATTGATAATTAAAAAAAAAAAAAAAGACAGAGAAAATAAATTGTGGACAATAGAGGGAAAGCATAAAAAAAGACGTTAATTTCAAACCTATGCCCGACGTCCTTGAAAGCCTAATTCAGAAAAATGAACGAGCACAGAAGCTCGTACGTATAATACCACTTACTCGAGCTGCATGTTGTATGGAACATGATCACACAAGTTCTGCTGCGTTCGGTTAGTACGCGAGATACTGATTAATGCTAGCATCGTCTAAATTCATAGCCGTTGCCATGAAATCAATTACAATCTGGAGTTTTATGCGTTATATTTTTGAAATATTTCACGCAAAAAGGAATCTGCGCTTCAGTTACTAAATATATTAGACGTAATATTTTTATTACGACCTAAGTCATACATAAGGCGATCCAATAAAGCTTTCCAATCATACTTTTTATTGAATTTCGAATGGATTGCTTGTGCGATAATTCTTTGAACAAAAATTGTGGTCTGGAACAAACTGCGTTAGCACGTATGGGGAGCAATGGTTTAACCCAAGCATTTTTGCGCATATGCAGAAATTAATAACAATAAATAACTATTTTAAGCTAAACTTACGCCATTGTTCAATGGTTATAACAATTTGAAAAAAAACCCGAAATATTACTAATTTTCTCTTTCATAGTTATTCTTATGTTTTATTTAACCTATTGTTTATTTTTTAAATGTCACTCTTATCTAAAAATCATTGATTTGAAGATAGTGCACTTTTTAGCGATAACAAATATTGTGACTAAACTTTGACGGTTTAAGCTTTCTGTCATTTTAAAAATAACACAAATTGTGTGCTGCCCTGTGTAAATAAATGACAAATTGTAGGTTTATGTGTAGGGGATGTCTTTGCCTGTATAAAAAAATGCTAGGTTGTACGTTAATGGGTAGATGGCAGTGTTAAGGAAACCTGTTTGTACGGTTGACAGTGCTTGGCGTAATATTTGTTGCCTTTTCTTTAAGTATAAAAAAGTGGGTTCAGGACATTACTGGCAAAAAACAAAGAAAAACTTCCATTGATATGCTTTGTGGTTTGCAGAATAAAATTAGAAAAATGTAAACCCAAAGAAAACATTTGTTCTATAGCTAAAACTTATGGATTGATCGTCATGTTCTCATTTCATATATTAGTTATTAGTATGTGACCAATGGCCCACATATAACAGGCAAGGTTTTGTTATTGACTCTATCGATTCTTCGGACCTTCTAAAGCAGGACCTTCCCCGCCGGAAGCTACCTGCTCTCAATATAATTTTCTAGTTTTCCCAGCTTGGCATAAGATGGTTTGCTGCATGACGCTAAAAGCTATTAGAAAGAAGTCACAATTTCTGCCAAAAATATTTTAAAAGTTTGTGATGAGGATTTAATTGTTAATAATGAATTCAGCTAAAGAGTCTTGAAAGGGCAAACTTTGTTATAAAAAAGCAAACAAGTAAGAATATTAAATTCTGCCGGGGCCGAATCTTTTATATCCATTAACGTTTACTCCAAAAAAACACAAAAGAAGTACAAGAAGAAATTTCTCATCCTCTATAACATGAAGTGGGCGCAGTTGATTTCTGCTAAGTTTCAAAAGTTTTGATTGTAGAGGCAGGTGGGTGTTGTGTGGGATGTCCTTTGAAAAGTTTGGGTCAATTTTGAGGCGATATTTTCATTTTCGCAGGAGAAACCGGAGAATGTTTAACATAAGTACTATAAAATTGTGCAAACAGACAGATGGACAAGCGAACAAGCGGACACGTTTGGTTGCATTCAAGAGTTGAAACTGGTCAAGAATTTGCATACTTTATAGGGTTTCCGAAGCTTGTTTCCTGTTGTTGATTTCTTCAAGTTTTGTAACTGACCAGGAATTTGTTTTTGAAGCTTGTTTCTGCGTCTTCTAAAGGTATTGAAAAAACAATTACATTTTGATACACTATAATTTTGGATGGGCGTGGTCAATTCTATCAATGTTTATGCACAGATGCTATAGAATCGCCCATAGAATATGCGATCAAATTTTTGTGCATTTATTTGCTATAGTTTACGCGTAATGCGCAAAAAAACAAATTTTCCATTCTTTTTGAAAAACAAAACAATCCTCAGTTTATGCGGTGCTGTGGACGAGCCCTTCGATCGATTTGGGCAATACCATCCAATCTGCGTGCAAGAACTTCCATTGTTTCTACCAAATTTGAAGTCAATAGCTGATCAAGAATATATATACATTTTGGGGGTGTCTGATACTTCCTTCGGGACGTTGCAAACGTTTTCAAGAAATGAATATACCCCTCATCCTGCGGTGATGGATATAAAAGTAATTAATTTCGTCAAATAAGTGCCCACGCACAGTTAATGATGTAGTGTTGAATTTGGTTAAAATTTTAATAGAAGAAGAAGTAGAAAAAAGGAATAATTATTGATGTTTGTAATGGAAACATCAAAACGCTTAAACCTAACATATGTCGATATTATATTTACCCAACAAAATGTTGTAATGGCTTCACCACAATGAAGATAATAATTTAACCTAAGAGCACTAAAGAGTGTATTTTGAAAAATCTATCTTATAGTTAGCTTGCCTTTTAATTCACCTAACTATTGTACTCGATCTGAGAGAGATTGAAAAGCTTATCGAAAAAAGCTTATCTTTATGCATTAAAAGTGTATAGTAATTGAAAGCGACAAAGTTCATAAGATTTAATTATTTAATAACGTTTCGTTAACGTTTACATGTTTTCCTCATAGAATCTCTACTTTTTGGAAACAATAATCACTTCATCACATTCACCGTGACTGATGAGAGTGTTGGGGCTCGCTTCATATCCTATGTTGATCTCAAACAAAATCTATACATCGCCTGTTAATGAATAGAATGAAATACATTTTCTTTATTGTTCTTAATTGTTTTCCAATTTTTATTGTTGTAATGTTTTAATTTAGATTTTCCATTTTAGGTTTTTTTTGTTTTTATTTATTTTTTCTTTTATTTCTTCAAGAAATTTTCTCCCTTTTCATTTTTCTTTCTAATGTCAATTTTTTACTTATTTTGTCTTTTATTTATATTTAATATATATATATATATATATATATATATATATATATATTATGTCAATTTTTTTTTTTTTTTTTGTCTTTTATTTATATTTAATATATATATATATATATATATATATATATATATATATTATGTAATTTCATTGCGTTATTTAAATTACGACTTAAGACTAGATTGGTTTTTGCTTAACAAACAGTATCTCGAGTAGTTATTATTAAATCTAATGCATGACTCTTATGTAAAATACATTTCATTTATGCTTAAATGTATCTATTCAATTATATTTATTAATATAAGCTATATATAAACATTTCACGTTGTATCTAAGTGTATATGTATATTTATGGGAAAATGTAAAAGAAAAAATTAAATTAAGAGAAAAATATGCATAACAACGCTAACTTTTTAATTCAACTAAATGCTGCTCATTGAATGGATTATAGGCACGGGGAGAGACACGGGGAGATAGATGGATAGTGAGAGAGAGAGAGAGAGAGACAGAGATACAAAGAGACATTTTCGAAGAGGCTCAAAAAATATATTAAATGAATTGATAACGAAATTGCACTACGCTTGGTACTTGTTTTCACTGCCGGGCACTGATTACGTATCTTTCATTAATTCTCTTTCGCTTTCCTGACGAAAGAAAGATAATCTATTTTCCTTGCATTATGTATTATATGTGTATCGTTAGAGCTTTCTCTCCTATTATTTGTTTTGAAAAAACAAAGAAAAATAGGGGGCAAGCTTGACGTTTGTGTGTGTTTTACGATTTATAAGTGATGGCGCTATATATATATATATGGAGATGATGGAAGGAGCGACGACACCAATCTTTTGTTAACAGGCAGAGGTGTGATCGTAGTCAGTTATGTTCACACAAATTCACACTTTTCTGTTTATACGAAAACAACAAAACAATTTTCTTTAAATATTGTTTTGTTTTTATTTTACAGCTGTTCTTGTTCTTACAAATGCAACTCTGAACATTCAATCTTAAGGCAAATTTGTTCGAAACAATAGCTAGTTTGCTGTCGTCTTATTTAAGAGATGTGAGAGAGTATTTCACAGCTGTTCTGCGTACCTAATCCAAAAATAAAATTAATGATAAATAGTCAGTGAGAATGTCATACATGATGCGGAGTCAATAGAAAACGAAAACGATAGATAGATGGTTTATACGTAACTCCCTGTTAAAGTTGTTCGTTCAATCTCGTGGCTGATCGGCAAGTATCTCTCGCAATAAATACTTTTTTTGTATTTTGCTTTATTATACCGTCCAATATTAATGGCGCAACGGCCAATGGCGCAACCAAAAGGACTTAAAACAGACCCACCTTTTGTAATCCCGTCGCGAAATCGCTTTCTGAAACATTCTAAACTTGCCTATCCGTCTGATATTTGTTCATGTATTTTTGTGTTCAACCTACAGATTGCAATTTTTGAGACGCATTGAGGAAATATTGAACGCTGACGTATTTTGGCGCAAAGACAAAAGCTATCGCAAATGGTTCAGGTAGCACCACTTTTTAGACCTCTTTCCATATAACGCTTTATTTTGAAAAAATATTGTAATCTTCAAAATTTCTCAACAAAAATCGCTGTATAATTACTGTGAAAAATTTGGATTGGCCTAGGTCAGTTTTTGAACCCACTCTCAAATAATCGTTCCTTAGGAAAATGAATTTTTATATGGTAAGAAGGTGTAATCTTCAATATTTCATAGTGAAATTTAGTTGATAATAGTAATTTTGCATAGAAACCAATGTTAGCATATTTGGGCTATGTAGGTCTATTTTTTGAATTCCAGCGCATATAAGTGTGTCTCACGATGTATAAAACCTTATAAGCGAAAATAGTCTAATGATAATGTTTTATGATGAAAATTTTGGAATAACAGTAAGTAGATATAAAAATTAAGTGAATCATATTTGAATCACATGGATCTATTTCTTGGACTCCATGCCATATGAGATTTCTTATGATTCTTATAATAAGCCCTTTAGAAAAAATTTTCATTTTTTAATATTTTATGATGAAAATTGCTCGATAATACAAATTTAGCAAAAAACATTAAACATAGGGACTTGATAATTGAATGGATAAGCCTCTATAGGGTTTATCATGAAAAGCAAGCACCTTTATAAGGCGCGAAAATCTAATTTGTGGTCTTTTATGACTGAAACACGTCATGTGACGTTTTGGGCATCCTTCAAAATGCGGGCTTTGGAATGAATAAGCATGCTAGGCCAAGTGATGTAGGGTGTCTAAAGGTCGGCCTTGGCCCAGTGTAATGCTGAGCATACGTAGTGTACTCGAATAGAGAGTGTAGGAAATAAATTAGTATTGTCGTCAAAGAGAGAATAAAAGAGAGAATGAGAGAGAGAGAGAAAAAAAGAAGTAGAAAAGCGTGGGCAAGTAAATGAGCGCGACAAATACTTAACTAAATATCATTAAATATTTATATTACTATATTTTGCTAAATTCACGTATAAAAAGATTTTTTTTTAATTCACAACTAGAAACATATATATATATATATATATATATATATGCATATATATATAACATATATATATTTGTTGGTTTGTGTATGTATATGTTTTTCATTTTTTACTTTACTTGCTTTATTTTCAGTTTTTTTTTTTTTCTTTCAAATGAATTAATATTTTATATCATTAATTCGTACGTGTTGCCTGTTAGATTATGTAAATGTATGTATGTGGTGGTGGTCAGTTTTTTTTTTTTTTTTTTAGTATTCTTTATTCTTAATTGTAATTATAAAAATTATTTTTAATTTGTTAAATGCTTTAGCATGTATATGTAAGTGTACCTCTGATATGCGGTAAGTTTGTGTTGTGTTTGTTGTATATTTGTTTGTTTGTTTGTTTGTTTGTTTGTTTGTTTGTTTGAATATATTTTAATTACAATATTATTTTCAGGTGTTTATTCGGGCTGTTTCTGTTTTTTTGCTTGAAATTAATAATTTTACTTAAAAAAACTTGTACAATTTATTATTGTTTTTATAATTTAATAAAAATTAAATATAATTAAGCAAAATAACTTCTTATTGTATTGTGATAAAAGGAAAATAAAGACTTCTCAGTTAAAATTTAATAAAAAGTTAATAATAATTCTACTCTTCATTTTTAATGCTGGTTATTTAATCTTTTCCTGTTCAATACGGCAGCTTTTTAATATCAAATCCATTTCTTTTTTTTTTTTGCATTTTTCGTACCATTAATAAAATTAATAAAATTATTTGAGAGAAAGAAAAATGTTGTCTTAGATAACTAACCAGAATAACTAACTCTAGCTTAGGGAACCGAATACATAATAATTGTTCACTTGACAAGTCAAAATGATTGTTGGCTTAGTGCGCTCATATATTAGAACTGTCAATGTTTGAATAGAAAGAGGCGCTGTTTTCCTTTCTTCTGCCTATCATGCTATATGTCTGCCCGTTGAAATCGTTATTGTGACATAAGAACTTCCATTACAAGAAAAATGTTTTTATAAAATTAGGTTTTCGAGAACGATTTCAGTGCGGATGAATAAACCGACAATTAAGAAAAATTTGATACTTTTTCTGTTTTCTCATGATTATAGCATCCCAAATCATAATGTTTATAGCTATATAGCTTTATACTCATTTTAAAAACTATTTCGCCAAACAATATCGTCTTTAGTTAAGTTCAAAGGTTAATCTAATCAACAGTTCGCCTACAATTATCCAATATATCATCAAAGAAATAATTAAATACAATTTATTAACTATAGAGTGCTGCCAAATTTTGTAAAAATATAATTTGATACGATATACGATATGTCTAATACAAATATCTTACATAAGTAAGTAGATGATAGATATTAAAAAGTTCAGTTTAAATAAAATACAATCTTTTCCTGGTTTACTATTAAAATTTTCCTTCTGTTTGTTTTGCAGATTTTCTCAAAATTCAACCGATAAGTTTTTCTAATATTTTCTTTAACTAATAATTAAATTATTGTATATTTTGTCTACTTTATATGAAATTAGTCGTCTGTACTTTAGATTATTAAGAGTGGACTTTTGAACATGGATTACGCTTACATATAAATAGGGGTCACTTTTAAACGCATCGCATTTAAATCATTAACACTTGATTAGCTCGAATTGATCCCCAAGTATGAGCTCAAAAGAAGGTTTCCTCCATTACACTTATTATTAGTTTTATCAATCAATACAAGTAAGTAAAGGCAACTATCATAACTAAAGTCTATTGCAATAAAATCCCTCAAGTTAATTGCATAAAAACAGAATTATGTTCAGTGAGTAAAACGAAATTTTTACTCTATTCAAAATTAGTAAGCGCTCGTGGCAAGAACGCAAGGAAGTTTAAAAGTCAATTTTTTTAATTTCTCTATTCTGCTTCAATAGCTTTAGTTTCATTTGTTTTTCCGTCTAGGCAATCTTAATTGCTTCTAGGACTCCTTTACCTCCCTTCTTTTCAAATTCCGAGAGAGAACTTGTAACGATTTCCTTGCCTAGCTTTAAGCTCATCAAATAATTTATACGTGCAAAAGGTATGTTGCTTATGCCAAGGCGTTAGTTAAATATCTTCCATTGTCTACTTTTACGAGATTTATTAATTTGTTTTGTATTAAAAGGGAATTAATTCTTCAATTTTAAATATTAAAACGAAATCGATATTTTATTAATCACGATTTTAAAAAGAAATTAAAAAAAAAAAAAAAAAAAAAAAAATTACAAGAAAATGTTTTCTTCAAATTCCTGCTTTTATATTTAATATTAAAAATTTTCGAAATTCATTGAAACCTCTTAATCTGAGGTTTGTCAGCAACTTGTCAATGTATGAAATGGAAGAATTAACACAAAATAGCTTAAGCGTTTCAAGTTCATTAAATTTGCAAATCAAAAGTTTTCGTAAGTATTTTATAGAACATTTCTTAGAGGTAGTATCCCAACTTTTAAAAGTCATCTATGTTAGATTACACAAGTTTTTCCAACATAAGAGTTGAAGAAATTTCTTTTGTGTTCATTTTCAAAATAACTTTAAACTGGATGTACAGATTAGTGTACAGTAATTAATAAACCAAATCTTCTTGTCACAAGAACTTTTATTCACGATGTCTTATATTGTAATTGTTTTACAAAAGTGTATTCACTTTTAATTTCAAGACAAATGAGAAATTATTCGACAGAAATCACGCAGTTAACGAACTCGTTATAAATTGAAAAATGAAAAAGTAGTTTTTGCTTATTTGTAAATATAGAAAGAAACCTATCATAACATATATATATTATATAATTATAATAATAATTTCATAAAACTAAATGGAAATTTTAAAACTAATCTGGCCTACGTTTGTAAGTCCGAATACTCTATCTCTGGATGGTTTCCCTATAGCAATAGATTGTTAGTTAATACGAAATGATACAAAATTTCGAATAACTAGAAATACCTCTTATGGAATCTAAGCAATTGTGATAGCTTTGATATGCCGAGAGTAGGTCGAGAGTAGCTAGATTGATATAATTTGTTTTTTTTTTTTCCTTTTCCTTTTCTTTGTTTTTGTTTTTGTTTTTCTTTTTATTTTATCTTTTGGTCTCACTCTTTTCGCTTAAGCAAGTGTACTCGTGTCTATGCTGCATTGCAATTGAACTTCGATTTGTTATCCCAGCTCGCATTATAGAAAATGAAAATGAAAAGTTAGCGTTCATTCTTGAGTTTCTTTCTGGACAATTTCAAGCTTTTAGTTATCTTGTATAATTGTGTAAATAATTTCAAGCTAATTTCCTTTCAGGGGGCAAAAATTAAGTCTTTATCTCTCGCAAATGTGTTTTTTTTTGTCGAATCTGCGAAGAATACTTTCAAGTGACAAAAATCATACATAACTACAGGCGGTGGATGTATGTTGAAGAGTGAAAACGCTAATAATAAGAAAAATTATTATATGGAGATGTTATAGTGAAAGAGTGTTTTGAGAATTGTTTTAATTTTAATGGACTGACTTACATCTCAGTTAGCGGTTTACTTTTTTTTTTTTTTTTTTTTTTTTTTTTTTTGGTCTTAAAGGGATTTTCTCTTTTTTGTTCGCTTTTTTCTCCTTACAAATTAATGACTATTACTCAGTGTGTTGATGAATCTCAAATGTCAATGTTTTCAATATTGTTCTTAATGCTTGGAGTTATCTTCTATTTTTTTTTCTTAATTTTAAACACTACATATACATACATATATACAACAACTTATCTTATAATTTTAGTATTAATTATTGTTTTATGACTTTTATGTTTTAATTATTATTATTTTTATATTAGTTTTTTTTAGAAAAGAATAAAAAACAATAAATAAAATTTATTACTATTTCACATGCAAATCTATTCATATCTTTACATTTTATCGCTTAAAATGATATTTAAATTATGTTTTTTTTTTTTTATTTATTTATTTATTTATTTATTTTATTTTTTTTTTTTTTCTTTCTGCTTAGTTTTTCTTTTATTATTATTAGGAAAACACATTTTGTTTTTCTTGCAATCATTAGAAAAGAGAAAAATATTTTTTTGGGTAATTATTTTTCCTTGCATGAACTTCGGTATTTCATTTTTTTTTTTTTTTTTTTTTTTTTTTTTGCTTTTGGCAATGCCTGGCTTCCTCTGTCGATTGACTGTACTTTATGGCAAATTTTTGTTTATTTTGTTTTTTCTTTTAGTGATTTCATAGCTATGATGTTATTCTTGTTGTTGATGAAGAGGATTTTCGGAACAATGTTTATGCTATGGTTGCTTCTATGTAGTTTGGAAGTTCATTTCTAATTTATACACAGAATTGATTTAGTTTCAAGTTAACAACCATTTAAGATGTTCTTCATATTCAGCAGCTGTATGGAATTCAATGTCACTGAAAGTAATTAATATAAAAAAAAATGATGAATGATGAATAATTATTTAAAGTAAAAAAACAAGAAGAAGTTACATTTTAGATTCAAAATATATCGTAAGTGTGTCATACTGAATACGAACTCTACTACTAACGAACTCTCCTTTTCAAATAATGAACTTTTATATGTTCTTTTATGAAACTGGTTGTATTTTGAGGTCAAGGCTCAACATTCAGATATTGCTTATCAGAATGTCAGTCAAGCAAATCACCATACTTTTCCGGCGGTCATTCTATACCGCATAGTGGGTTTACGTACATTTTTTTATGTATAATTTTATGTACAAAGTTACAACTGAAATGTTAAACTTAATCTAATATGTCTTTCGTAGTGCCTATAAATGAAGTTAAAACGTTTTATAGCCCAGCCTGGCTGACCATTAAGCACACACACAATCCCGTTTCGTTTAATACGATTCTTCAACTATCTTTGCTATAAAATATGAACGATTATGATGCCTCGTAATCACATAAAAGCAATCTCTTCGAAGGAGCTGCTATATCAAAAAAGGGATGTACAAAATGCAACCTACCTGATTCAGATTTGGAACGGTAATTTTATTTGTCAAATTATTATTTTATACAAATTCTCTTGTTGCCATATAAATGCTTGCTTTTTCTGAGAACTTTTATAAGAGAAAGGTCCCAGGGTCCGAGGAGGGGTCTCAACTAAATTTTCTGCATTCATTGAGTAAATCCAAATAATGCTTTTAACTCATTTTTTTTTGGAAAAATTAAAAATTGTAAATTTGTTTTTTTTTTTTCTTTATTGCGTTTTTTATGGGGAGTGATTGTAAATATGATCCGATGCAATCTGCGTGAGTGTAGGAAATTTCCTCAAAACATTTTCTGATTTGCGATTGTCTAATTAAGTGCAATAGATCATGAAGAGACCGACAGACGGATGTATGGACGGACAGATCGCAAAGTATAGCAGAAAAGTGGTTTAGTGTTTTTATTAAGATTCTGAATTGATTTTCAAAAATCAAAATTTATTGCTTCAAAATACTTGATGTTGAAAAACTGTCACGCGATTGTTTCTTTTAATTTTATATATAATTTATATGCTTGTTGTTCTTATACTGAATACTGTCTTACTCTTTTAAGTTAAGAAAAGAGTCGCTTTAAGTCGATTATAATCATTTTCTGTATATCGTTTCTGTTTACGGAGCTATTTGTAAACTATATTTCTTCACTAAGCACTATTCAATATTGTCCTATTATTTCCTAATCTATTCATCGCTGCTTAAGGGTTCTCTGCATATTTTTTCGCTAATTAATATTAATTAGTAAATATTTATTACTAACAAAGAATTTTCTTTTTATCCTTTAATCCTTTTTCTTACACAAAATCATAACAAAAGCCAATATTTTACACGGCTTGATTTCAATGAAGGGTATGATGCACATTAACACCATAAACAGAAGAGTTTATTAAAAACCTGTTTAATTATATCCACCATTGAAGGAAGGCGGTATACTTGTTTTGTTGTTTTTCATAAGGAAGGAAGTTTAAGAGACCTTATAAAGTATATATATATACTTGATCAGCGTGAAATCCTCAAATCATTAAGACATGTCTGTCCGTCTGTCCGCGGACCGATTATGCGTCCATTCATTTTTTTGAAGCTATTCGATCATCTACTTTTGAAACAATTTGAGTGAATTAAGTGTTTCTTGCATACGGTTTCCTTGGAATGGCGCCAATACTCTATCAAGATTTATGATAAGGCACAGTTTTGTTTTAACACACAAGTGGGAAAAATCCTGTGGGTTTATCCTGTTTATCTGTAAATAAGAAATTGATCTAAACAACAACTTTCTTCCTTATTGCGATCCAAGAAAAAACAAAAAACAGTTACTTTTAAAGCTTTTAATTTTCCATTTAAATTTCCATTTACGGCCACGTATTCTACGAAAAGTTGTTAGATTGTTTGGAAAGTTTTTCGATCTATTTGTTCCCAACAGAGAATATGACTGTAGTTATGCACAGCCAAGTTCACATTTAAGCCGCCTTCTCAGTATATATCTAAAGAACTGACAGAGACGAGTTTATTTGTGAAAAAATTAGTTTGATTTTGCGCTATATTTGTTGCTTACTGCCCTGTCAAATGCGGTTAAAATCGAAAGCAGCCTTTACGGCATCTTGTACTTTTTTGCTATTGAAAATCTAAAAATGTTCGTTAAGGAAGGGAAAAATTATTGAATATGAATGCAGACAATGGATTCATAAAAAGCCAATGCTCAAAAGTGTTTTACTTCATTTCGTTCTGGCAGCTTTTATATTGAAGAGGCATAACGTTCTGAAAGGCCACTTAAAGCTGATAACGTCAAAATAAATGCATTAATTGATGCAAAGTGCCGGCTTTACAATTCATGATATCGCTGAGTGAATACATTCATTGAATTCGACCATTCAATATAAAAAAATAGAACATCAGAATAGAAATAAAAAAATTGTCCTTCATTTTGGCGAAAAGGAAAAGCGCTGTAACTTTTCGGATAACCTTATAAAACTTCACTGAGCATATATAGCGTAAAATTTAGCTTCCATTCTGACTAATGGCAGAGATTTACGGTAAAAATTTATGCAATTTCAGGATTAAAATCTTTTCTGGGATTGTACTAAACTATTAGCTTGATAGCGACTCAATATAGGGGTGCGAATAATTTGCCCGAATTGCTCCACGAAGTGGACGGAACTAAAAAAATTTCTTATATAACTCGTTCAACTCGTTTCACAAATTTTGTATTGTTTATCAAAATTTCTGCCTTTTAATGTGCGGTCTCGCAATGGGCAAACACGACAATCATCAGCTAAACTAAAACTAAGTTAATCTTAATTTATAAATAATCCACAGAGTAGCACTTTATGATATTTTGAGGCAAATTTGTGCCTAATTGAATTATTTTATTGTATTTAATTACTTTAACCGTTACTGTTACTGTGAAAGACATTGATGAGTTTACTGCTGACAGCGAATTCGGATAACGAAGTTATGGCTCACGGCAATCATTGAAAATGAGCCGTTAACTTCACTTTTTTAAGGATCTGCCTATTTTGTGTTTACTTTTTGATTGAAATATGCTTGTTTGTATCTACTTTCAGGACCCTCATGCAGTTGTGATGGTATTAATTTTCCTTATTTATGAACTAAATGATTTATGTAATGTTAAAAGTTCCCTTCTATCCAGTTACTGATGTATGTACGTATGTATGAATTATTATTATTGTTATCATTTTTTTATTTTTTATGTTATTTGTTGCCGACGGAATAATGCATTAGCAGCGAAAACAACAACAACGTTATTTCCTTACGAAGTGCATAAAATGGAAAATGGAAAATGGAAAATGGAAAATGGAAAATATTCATAAAATGCATAAGTCGCGTTGTTAGATGAAACTCTTAAAATTAATAAGTTATGCGTATTGTGTTTGATTAAAACTTTAGATATACTATAGTGTTCAGTGTTGAACGTTGTGTGAAGCTTAAAAAAAAAAGAAAAAAAAAATGTGCCGGTCGATCTCTCCATCTATGTATATATGCATAAGCAAAATATTGAATATTTAATGCATTTGCCAGCAAAGAGGACGAAAGACAAGCGTGAGTACACAAGATGTGCATTTCAGCAGAAAATTTCTATTATTACCATCAAATCAATCATGTGCAATAAAATGGATGAAATAAAAAACGAACGCACCAGCTGGAGTCTTGTAATTAGCTGCGGGGTGAGAATTGCACATTTGTACAAAAGTGTGTAAATCTATCTTTAAAAACGAATAATAAATATAATATTAATAAAATTTTGCAATAAAAAGAAAATTTCGAAAATGAAGATAAACTTAAAGGAAAACAACAATCGTCTCTTCACGAAATTATGATTTTTTTATTGATTATTCGTTTCATTCTACATAATGAAGTGTAAAGAGAATGTGGCGTCAAACGCGTAACTTGGTTCACCTATTCATTGCATGGCCTTTCATATCGTTCACTCTAGGAATTATATCGAATTTATCTAAGATTTGTAGCGCATAAAAATACGCGTCAGAGTAACGTATAATATATGAGCGGCCAGAACAGAATGGTTACGATTGCAAACATGAGCAAGATCACAGATAAGGGACAAGACGGCTTTATTATCTTTGTGGATTTCGTAACATAACACTACCTTGTCACACTCTACATCACTTCTGGTATATTAAGTATTTGCGGACGTATGCAACATTGATATGTCCGCGTCTACAATAATCCCATCCTTTGTTATACCGACAAATTAAAAATCATTTTTTTTAGACAACCCAAGTTTGTCTGTCCGTCTAAATTTTGTCTATGTACTCGAATATTCTACGTACAGCATGCAATTTTTGAATTATTTTAATCAAATATAGTACACTGATGTGTTTTGACCCACGAATGAAATCTGATGAAAACCCCCTTTTGTTTCGAAAAGTTGTTACGTGTTAATAGCAGTGTTTCGATGTTCTAAATCAATATAAAAATTCGATATGGGATCGTAATATTTTGAACCGCGATACGAAAATTGAATCTTTATATGCTTAAAAACGACTAAATTTTCAGCATTCCATGGCCATGGAAAATTGGACCATAATATTATAACTTGGCTTAGCTATTAACCTTGTCGAATGTGGATCAAGCAGGTCTATTTTTTGGCCTCCATCCCATATAAGACTGGTCATGACACACAAGTCCTTATAGGGCGAATATGTCTTATTTTTATGTTTCACGATGAGAATAAGTTCATGAGAGCAGTTGGATACAAAAATCAATTGCACGAAATTTGATCCGAATAAGTCGACTTATTGGATCCCATTTCCCCATCAAGAGAGTATGAAAATTTAATTTTTAATATTTTATTATGAAAATGGGCATAAAAGTTAGCTAAACGAAATTTGGATGTCAGCGGTATAAACTTAGGGGTTAAGTGAAAGTAAATGGAAGCCTTTATATGGCGATAAATTTTCAATGTGAGCGCTCTTATGGAAAGCATGCCTCTATATAAAAATAATGTACAATTTTTGATATGTTATCACAAAAATAAGTGAATAAGTAACTGTACGAGGCGAAGTAATGGTCGGTAATTGTTCGATTACAGCGTTTTTGCGCGATTTATAATAAAATTGATATTTCAGAATTTTATTGCATCTTTTGTTCTTTCCTTAACATATTAAAGGCGTACAAAAAGGAATATTTTATTGCTTTTATATCCTTTCAATGGCAACGATATTCATTTGCGTATTAATAAAATAACATTTTTATTTTATTCATATATTACTATATATACCATATATATGTACAAATTTCCTATTATTGAAATATTTTTGAGTTTTTTTATTCTATTATTGCGTTTTTCCTTTTCATACACGATGTCCTTTTTGGATTTTTAAATAGAAATTTTTTCTTAATTGCATTTTTCTTAGATTTACTTTACCTTTTCTATTGAGTTTGCATTTTAGTCAAGTTTACCTCTTTCTTATTTTTTTTTTTTATTTAATTTTTACTTTGATATTAAATAATATGTTTGCTGATTAATTATTTGCAAAAAACTATTTATTTATGAATATTATTTTGCTTATTTTGCATATGCTCTCACTTTTACCAGACTTTACCAGACACGCGACACGCTCTTTTATAGTCGCTCGATGTTTTGTCTGTCTTTTGTTAGTGCTGACCTAGGTACCAAATCGTATGATTTTGTAAACCGCAGAACAGTTGGGTGTGCCTTCATATGATTTATACTATAGCAAGATGCATAATTTTACAAACTCTTTTCGATCGCAATAGTTACCTGCATCCATGTTCTTATGTCTGCCTTATTGTTAGCGCTGACCTAGGTACCAAATCGTGTGATTTTGTAAACCGCAGAACCGTTGGGTAAGTGAATCAATTATTTGTACATTAACCCTCTTAAACTTAAGAACCAAAGCCGTATTGCTGGCATGTATAGGAAATGCTACCGCATATTTATTTAGTATTAAGTTATTTATATTTTTAAAGGTTATTGTACGTAGACCCTGAAGATCTCCTAAAGTAGTGGCATTTATTGTCAGCCGCTTACAGTTATATACGTTCATTTCGTCAAATACCTTTTCCCTAATTCGCTTATTTACGCTGTTGTGATGATTGAACATCTGGTCGCTCGCGACAAAACATAGGGTACATGCGATGTATGATCTTTAGGCCGATTACCATTTTCTCGAATTTTGCAAACTTCCAAAATTTTATGTATTTGCCTAGATGCGCCTCATTATCGCGCGTAACCTTTGGACACTAATTTCAAAAGTAACACAAGGCGAAAGTAAGATGATAGAAACACAACTAACGGGAAAGGTGCTACCCCTTTGGGTGAGCTGTGTATCATAATAATTGGTAAGGGAGCAAATCGCTTCCTTACCACTGACATCTCAGAATTTTTTTGCGTCTATTGCTCTGAAATAACAAATTTGATACAAGGTCATGCAAGTCGTCACTGTGACGAAAACGTTTCTTGGTTACGTTTACGATTTATGACAAGTGAAAAACCGAAATGAAAACAGAATTCTTAAGATTCATGTTTTCATAAATACTGTATACTGTATGTAATGGTGTAGATGTAGAATGCTATACGAAAGACTGGTTGAGTCGCAAAAGCTTCGTGTATATAATGTTGAAAAATTTTGAAGGACGTGTCTATAAGTGCCTGACGAATCGTAGAAAAATGATAGGAACCTAATGTTGCGTGAACTTGTTTGAGGGACGTTTTCGTCAGATTAGTCAGTGCCGACATAAATTGTTCGCTGCTTATAGAACTTAAAACGGATAATTTCACAGATTACACCCCCAGAGGCCAGAGTTAAAATATCTCGCAATGAAACCCACGGAACTTACAGATTTTCTTTAGTCAATAATTAGACAAATTGTGCCTTACTGGTCGTGTCCTAACGTTCTGCCCGTTATCTATGTTCTGAAGCAGTTGCCATATTGCTAAACTACGCTTTCAATTCACGACGAACTTTATGCCCAAATAATTAATCGAAGTTGCGAATATTAGAAATTTGTAAGTCGGCATAGTATGCATGTTTAGCGATCATAGCCGCATATATTTTCATTGTGTGCTTTATTTCATTGTCCTCCATAGACGATTTAAGGAGGAAAGAGAAAAACTTATTCACATATTGCAGCCACATATCATATTATATATGAAGTGTGCTCAAATACCATAACAAATTGTATATATATATATATACAAAGTAAGGTTTATATGTACATGTAAAAAAGTCACACATGTAATCTCAGTGAAGCTTCCATGTAATACAAAGGGTTTCAGGACATTTTGAAAAAAAGTTTTCTTTGACAATTGCCTTTCTCTTCTTCTTTTTTTTTTTTTTTTGTATATATATTTTTCCTTCGCTTATTTCCCGAACTGACCCTAGTCTGGTTTACAGAGTGTGACTGAGCATATTGTTGTAGTGTTTGTTTTTCACACTCAACCAAGGTAATAAAGTAAAAATTGGTTTTTATATCAAGCACATGCTGAATGAGTGGAGAAATACAATATGCATTCATTTATTTATTGTTTTTTCATGTTATTGTTGTTTTTTCTACAATATTGGCAACTGTGCAAACACTAACATAGGCACTTATGCACTGAATGTAACAACAAACTGCACGATTACGAGTTACAAACTCGTTGAATATGCTTCTCCTTCTCTGTTTTCACACTTACATATACCTGTACCTATATCTACACCTATACTCGCATATCCCTCCCAATCTTTATAAACCAAAATAACAAAAACTAATCACACATCTATATGCGCTTTTATTTACAATTCGATGTTGAATTTCATTAATAGTAAAAGAGAGTCAGTGAAGCGCTCGTTATTCTATATTTAGACAATAGTTGGCGGTAAAGCCGTATGTGTGAATCTGTGCACGTTCGTACGTCGTCATAGCGCTATTGATATGTAGAATTTTACGTTTCGTTTATAAATATCTACTTGCACACACAGGTACGCATAGAGAAAGAGAGCAAGAGAGCGAGAGAGAAAGAGTGAGCGATGCATATAATGAAAGAAAGGTTTCTGCCTGTTTGTATTGTTTTGTTATTTGACGTTCAATTAGTATGTGTGTGTTGATTCTTCTTCTTCTTTTCTTTCTCTTGTTTTGTAAACATTCCCAGTTTTCATTGTGGCTGCATGTATCGCATTATTTCGGCTCCCAGAATTTCATAAAGCACCCATCCCCCTTTTCGATCAATACATAAACGCCATTAAACCATTTTTAGAAATTTTCAAACAAAACATTATTCTTGTAATGTTTTTGTCAGTTTGATTTCTTACGTAGTTATCGTTAGTGCATTCAGTTCAACTTTAAATCCAATTTAAGGATTTCGAACTGTTATCATATTGCCTTCGTTCTTTTGTTTTGTTACTTAATTCGATGAACTTTCAATTAGAGATATTTTGTTAATGACGTCTCTCTTATTAAGAAAATTCATGGAAATGTTAAATGAAAAACTACCGAAAATAGTCAAGACATGTGTCTCGCAATCCGATATCGTACACAAGGTTACATTGGTGACCTTAAGCCGATTATAATTTCTTTCTTAGCTTTTAACTTTTGCATCAATGCGAACAGTCAATCGGCACACAAATATTTTTTTTGGTTAACATTAATTCATCACGAAACCGATAGTTGTTAAAGGTGTTTACTTGCGTCACGTAAGACTTTCATAACATTTTTGTTGCTATCAAAAAATCAGAAAAAACAAAACAATTATTTTCTTCCTCTTTTCTCCGCAAATCAACACATCGACAATCAAAGATTCGCAGTGTTGTGCCAAAAAGCTTCAATTGTGAACACTAAGTCCTTTCTTTGAATCTTAATAAATATGATAAATTACTTGAATACAGATGTATACAGATATATATATATATGCAAATGCTATGCATGTTATGATATCCGGGCATGTAATTAAGCAAATATCTTGTTTATGTGTATTTGTGGCGGTTAAAATTTAAAAAAAATAACACTTGGATTTAGGCTCCGATGAAATGAGGAGGCAAATAAAGCAAAGCAAAGTGCATAAGCGTTTTAAGCCTTTAGGGTACCAAGTGATGATTTATAAATTAAATAAAGATTTGAATTAAAAAATCAAAACTACATTTTGTGAAAAGCCTGAGACCGGTAAAACAGGTCGCAAACAAACACCAAGGAAAACAGCAGTAAATTGTCAGATGGAAAAAATTATGTACTGAAAGCGTGATTTGTTTTGTTCTTTTTTATTTTTTTTTTTGGAGTAGTATTGCTGTGCTTTAAGGATTTGTGCAAGATTGTTGACAATGCTTTGTGTTGTCTTGCTTTTTAGGTACCAAAATGGAATTTGTGAAAACAACTCTTCAGTGAATCTGTGTTTTATTGTCCTAACATAAAATGCATACTAGACGTAGTGCTAACAAATTTTGCCTTTAAAGAAAATAATTTTATTTTGAAAACTTTGGCTTTCTTTACCTTTTTATAGGTCAATAAAAATAATTTAAAATTTCTTGTTTAGTTTAGGTAATTATGGGAGAAATACTCGCCAAAACATACGTAATAAATGTGTATTTAAATATTATTGGTATTATTGTGCCTATTTTGTAGAAGCACAGTACCAGAAGAGGCCGACACATCACAAAGATGCACCAAATGATTGGGAATTCTTCGCTACTAAAAAATAAAATAAATAAAAAATAAAAAAATCAGGCAAAATATGATAGGCACGAAGGCATTATGAAGAGAAAGATCTGCATGCTCGGTCCAATTATATGTCTAATGCCTATGCTTTTAAAACTCGAAACTTTTGCGGAAATCTATCACAAATTCATCGAACAAATTTCCGATATTTTAAGGAGATTGGAAGGTAAAAAATGGTATAAAACGATATCTCGAACTATTTCTGCCTGGTATTTTTATATTGATTAACACTAAACGTGTATTTACTAATAATAAATAATATGTTTCTTGCTTTTCATAAATTCAGATTTTTTCGCTTAACAGTTTTCTGTTTTGTTTATTAATTGAAGTTTTTTTTTTGTTTTTTTTTTTTTTGTTTTTGGGTTTGAGTTTATATGTCCATGTAACGATCAGATATGAACGTATGAGATTGGAATTAAAGTCATCGAAAGTTTAAGTTCAAAGTTTGTTAGTAAAATATTTGATGTTGCTATTCTTCGCGCTATTTGGATACCAAGCAACCAAACAATATGTTTTTGTTTTTATGGATCATCAAATTGTCGAATTCAGCGATCAATAAGTCTTAATGAAGATTTTAATTTTTATTAAAGGAGAAATCGATAGTTAAATTAAAACATGGCTTATCATCGGAAAGCAATTCTAAATTGTACACGATTTCCAAACACGACCACCAACTGTTTGTGAAACTATGAAATATTTCGAAGAAGTTCACTAAGAAGTTCACTCAGCACCAAGTAACAAACCAATATAGGCGAACTTGAAGGATATTGAAATTTAGTTCAGTGTTAACAGACTTTCATATCATCATAGTTTTGATCAGATATGACAGATCGTTGATATAGAATACAAAAATAATTTGTCCAAGAAGACTTTGTTGAGAAATCGCTAGAGAGCAATCTACAGAATCTTTTAAGTAGGTATGAAAAAATGCATTTCACTAGGAATGAGGGTAAACCTGATGATAATCCAAAGTCTTTACTAATCTGTCCATATATCAATTTGGCATGCAAATGCAAAATTAAAAATTTCATTTGTAAATTCCATGAGTTTAGTGACAGCTGATCAACCATGCCCAAGTGCTTGCTGATACGGGGAAATGAACGATTTAATTGCGTAAGTAATTTGCGAGGCAACAATTTATTCGAACACTCAATTTTTTTATACGTTTATAGGTCTCTACTAGGTTTCTAAGCATGCTTTTATAATGTAATGGAAATGCTCCAATACTTTCGTTTATTCGTATCATTTAATGAACTCAATTATTTTATCTTGCGGTTTTTACTCTTCCTTAATAATATTCTTATTACATTCTTTCCATTGACTAAATTATATATTATTTCCATTTAGTTCTCCCCTTATCCTTATACCTTAATCTGTATTGTTCATTAACTTACTCGTAGTATATTTTTTTGGGATTTGTAGCGATATGTATTTCTTTACTCTCCTTATCATCTTCTTATTTAGAGTTCAATTTTTACAATCTGGTGTAACAGCTGAACATTTTTATATGTAGCTGAGTAAATAAATAAATAAATAAATATTTTAATAGCACTGGCACCTTGTAGTAGGATCTTGTATTCTGTTCATTGTTCTCAAGATGGATGGATGTACCCTAAGCAATTTCAAATTGATAGAATTGTTTACCTACGTATGTTGGTAGTTTTTTTTTTATTATTTTTTTTTTTTTTTGTTTTTTCACGACACGATTTACTTGTTTGCAGGCTTGGGACGCTTACATTCTTTCTTCATATAGGATAATGAAATACAAAGAAATACAAAGAAAAGTTAATAATTTGCGACATTGCCGATGATTGTCTGTCTCTATAATTTTGATTTAAACGCCTACAATATGAAAAAATTAATTTCTATACGGACAAATTTTCATATATATATATATATATATATATATGGATGTGTAATGTTAATAAACTGACAAGAAACGTTTGTGAAATCTCCTTTGAATTTTGTGTTATAAAGCAAATTTGATGTAATGGCATTATGAGAGCGTGCGTACACATAAATATATAGAGAGTGCGCCTATGTATGTGATAATTTCATCTTTCAGCTTTATATGCGATAATGGAATAGATTTTCTCTTTTTTTTTTTTTTTTTTGGCGCACTTTTGTAAAACATCAAACGAAAGGAAAGCGACCCGAAGCCATTGAATTATTGAAGTTACCTGATAGAGGGCATTGATTGTAATTACGGCTGTGGAGGGGACGAGAATGTGATGCAGTAACGATTGCACATTACATAGTATGCATGCTTTTACCGAAATATTTACTAATTTTTGTTCTAATACGAGAGAGATGCTAAGCGGGGATGAGCGAGTGTGGGAAGGGAAGGAAGGGAAAAGTAGGTGATGTGCTGTAGGAACATTGATGACCTATAAATTTAATATCCCCGTAGTGTTTCGGCTATGCGCTGTAAGTGACTTGTATTTGACAATAGAATTTTGTTATGTTGTTGTTTGTGTTAAATGTTCGTCTGTTTGAACATACCAGAGTGTATTTATGTGTACGATTGAAAATTGTATATAGGAATTTGTAAAATGGGAAGCGTGTTTGGATGCTTGTTGGCAAAAAGATTACATAAAATATTTACTGAGTCCTTGTCATTTCACACATTCACGTAGAAAATAAAAAAAAATTTTTTTTTTGCATTTGATTTTCATTAACTTACCTGTCACTCAAATCACGTTTTTTTCTTCGATCCTGCGACAGCGCCTCAACGCACAACACTATCAATTTGCTGTCGCATGTTTGACGGTCCTGATCAAGCAGTTTGTTCCCCAGCAAATTGCTGGCATAACCAAATTTATCTCTCGCCCCCGAATGCCACGCATCGCAATATGTGTCAATCGAACGTTCACCGTTGGGTAAAGCACCATGCCAGACATGCTTTTGAGGCCTATAGAAATTTTGAATTAAAAACAAAAATGAGTAGGAAAAAATGCAAAGAATGTCTCATTAAAATTGACAAAAACAATTGTAAAAACGTACACTTTTGTTGATTTTTTTTTAAAGTGTAAATATATCTAAAAAATCGAAATAGTAGCTAAGTATTTAAAATTTAATATATTAAATAAATTTTTGTATGTAAGACTTGCGAGAAGAGAAGGTGTCTCCTCTTTTTTTCTCTATGTAATTTTTAGAAGGACGACAGTATTTCCAAACAGTTTTCAAGTACTTGGAGCAAAATATAAATTATCCTATAGTCTCCATATAAAAATGTCCGACCAAGACGCAGAGACAATTGTGTCCCTGGCCAATTATTTAAGCCTTTGTGCGTGCCATTTAACTGTTCCGTTTTTAATTTTCTTCATTTTTCCGACATAACGTTAATGTCTATCTGTCCTTTCTGCGCTAATTAGTCCGTCTATCCACCTGTTCTTGGTCTTGAGCACGAAATTAAGAATGAATTTCTCACATATATATATATACGAAAAGCCAACAGATTTTTTAATACCAATTTTCCATTCAAAGGTTTGTACATTAGTTGAGATATCAAAATTTACATAATCTTTTTTCTAAAACAAAATGACAACGCAAGGGACAATATGTTATTATAACTCCTAATTTAGACGTAATCGGAAAAGGCTAAATTGTTCCTTTGAACAAAAAAACAACTAAAAAAAAAAAATATTCTTCTATTCATTGTGTCACAAAGTGCGTAGCTTTTTTTAAAAACCTTTATTTAAATAAAAATGGCACTGAATTTAGGGAAAAATGGCTTCATTTTAGGAAATATCACTTAAAAGTCGATTCCAAAGCAAATCAGTAGCAGCAAACCCATAGTCCTTCAGAAAGTATTGCTATAAACCCATAGGCAAAATATGAAATTTATCGGTGGCGAATTGAAACCGCTAAGAATGCGGCGAAATCGAAAATCATTATTTTTAAATTAAAAAAAAAATAAATATATTTTGTTTGAATTAAATGAATTATCGTTAATGCATAGAGTGAATACCCAGTGCTGTGCTCTTCGATCAAAGAAGAGCTTCTCTTTATTCGTTATGTATAATGTTTACCATACACCATTCAATAAGTTCGTAGGAATTTCATCATTCAAACATCTTAACCTACCTTAACCTACGTAATATTCACAGTTGATCCTTTGACCTTTTTTTAGGAGAAAAGATAGAATTTTTGAAATGCGAATGCGTCATAGCCTTCCCAGTTGAGTTTTGCAGAACAGTGAACTCAATATCACAATCGATAATTTCTTTGTGCAGAACTTGCATTAAAAAACTATTTCTATTCTTAATTTGTCAAAGCAAAAAAAAATAAAAAAAAAACAAAAATCTCTCCTCTATATAATGTTTTACAACTTGTGCGATAAATTAATGAATTTAAACTATAAATCGAAGCAATAATATTTCAATTATATCCATCTTCCTTGAGTAAGTGACTGAGAATCACATCTTGGTATGATTCGTTATAAAAACACATAGTAGAATTTGGATTGAATATGTTTTTTTTTTTTCTTTTTTTTAAATTAATTAAACGTAAGCATCCCGTGGGCTAAGCCGCACATACTTTTGCAATATAATTACTATTTATAAGATTTTTTTTTTGTTGGTTTCATATCAACAGATCGAAAATATATTTCGTATATTTAAAATATTCCATTAATTTTAAAAAATGAAAGAAAAATAAAAATTATTAACCGTTTAAGGGGAATAAACAGTTTATGCTTCTGCCTGCCCACAATTCAGTTACGATTTCACCGAAATGATATACTATTACGTTCCGGTTGCAGCGTTTTTATACTATTACTAGCGTTTTGTTCTCTTTTCCATTTTTTGTAGTTAGCAGTTTCGTTTATTTATTATTATTCTTATATTTATTTATTTATTTTCTTTTTCGTTTTTTTTTCGTTTTTTTTTTGTTTTTTTTGTTTTACAACAATGCCGCATTAACGAACATTACCATATAACAAAAGCAAGCAGATTTGTAGTTTGCTTCTTTTTTTTTTTTCTTTACTTTGATAAATTGAATTCCAATGAATGAAATTTTATCGAAATTTCGATTTTTGTTTTGCTTCATCCCATTAAAATCGCTCTCAATGCGACGAACGCATTGTTATTAAATATTTTTTTAGAATTATTTGTTTCACTTTGCTTTGGCTTTTGTTCGACGAAAGGTAATATTCGTTTAGCAATAAAATATAATAATAAACTTCTTCTTCTTCTTTAGAAATTTAAATAAATTTAATAATTTTATGATCGCTTGGTTTTTTTTTTTTTCTACTTCATACTTAATGTGAACTATTTGTCTACGTGTGAATAGCTAAATATTTGCATAATTTAAAAAGGATCACTTTTAGTGTATCCAAGGTAAACAAGGCTGTTTCAGTTCATATATTAATTGTATTGTAAATTTAATATTTATGTTCGTGTGTATGCGAATTTATTAATGGACATGAACATTCGTTTCTACAGATTGTTTATTTCTTTGTTGATCAAATTAGTATCGAAGTTTATTTCCTTGAGGAAACGGTCTGAATCCTTTTACATTTTTGATTATTTATTTAAATAAGAAATAAGGAAGGAAATCATATTCGGTTGCAGTCGAATCGTTTTTGGGTAAAAAAAAAAAAAAAAAAAAAAATAAATAAAAATAAAATTTAAGTAAAAAGTTTTGATCCTTCATAACATTGGATAGTGAAAACTGATTATAAGTTTAGTCGTACTTTCTAAGTAATGAGTAATCAATTTTATATCTTTTTCCAATATTTTTGACAATTTCGAATTCAAGACCATAATATTTGGC
>KK502431.1:789588-817784 GCA_000688735.1 Glossina austeni | reverse complement strand
CCTTTGCAGTCAGTGCACCCGCCCATATTGGGCACGCATGCATAATGAGTGAGGTCAACATCGTGGCTATGACCCTCCTCCTAGCTGTTTTCAGCCCACCCACATTTGGCATAATCCTTGCCAGGGCCGTCTGGATGCCTGCCGCTTTCCTCGCCACGTATTCAATATGGGGCCTGAAGTTGAGGCGGTGTGTGTGTGTGTGTGTGTGTGTGTGTGTGTGTGTGTGTGTGAACATTCATTTCTTATTCTTGATCTCGAAATTCGCATAAAGTGTATGTGAAATTCGTTTTATATTAGATGTAAGCTCTTATCATTTATCGAAATTGATTATAATTGCAATATAAATAATTGCTATATATACATAGAAAACATGCATATTCATATATATATATATATATGAATGTAAACGTTTATGGAATTGTCTGTGCTGATTACAATATATATTTAAATAAACAGCAGTTGTATTAACGCAAGGTATACATATAATTACTTATGGACAAGGTTCCTGACCTATGCTTGTGTGGAAACGCATATAAATTTCATTCAAAAGTGGAAAACAGTTGCAAACCAAAGCGTATAGATAGCAAGACTATAACTATAACAGCATGCAGATGCATGAAAACATTATTACATATAAATATTTGCCATAATACGGTCCAATGATTATGAGAAACAAGTAATTGGTTAAAGTGAAATATAATGGAAAGGGAAATTTAAACTAAAGCAAATTTTTGATAGAAATGCGACAATATTTGAATAAAGAACAGACCGAACTTTTAATATTCATCATCTCAAGTCAATATGTAAAAGTTATAAACTTGAGCAACAAGCGACATCAAGTTCACATATCTAATATGAATCTTTTCAAACTCTTAATAAACTTGACTTAAGCATTTCGAAGATATTATATTTACAGATCTTGGAATAATCTTAGTGTTCATGAAAACTTTATGCACTGCATAATTATATATTGCATGCGATATATATAACGTAACCTTTAACAATTTGATAGCTTATCGAATCTTTATTCCTTTAAGCTTTATATAGAATGTTTTAATATTTTTCTCTTCTTTATGTACATTGTGCTCGATATACAACTTGTTGTATACATCGCATCGTATATAGTTTCAATAATTTTTTGTACAATAGCTTAAAGGTAGTTACATGAACTACTCGTGAACTTGTGCTTGTATACTGCGTCTTAATTACGTAGAATTTTTCAATAATTTTAAGCAAGCGTTTTGTTTGTTATTTATGCATTTTGTGCTATGCACGATATGACTTATTCTTCACTTTTACTTATAATTGTAAAATAAGAATAACAAATAAATTTATTAATTACTTACTCATATTATACTCATTAACTTATTTACCAATGAAGGGAAAGTAAATTAATTACAATAACAATAATATGAAAATGCATTTAATTTTTAAAAGAATTCATTATTCTATATATATATATATATATATATATATGCAGTTTGATAGTGTGTCGATTCAAAGTTATCTTAAGAGAAAGTTAATGCGATATGCACATATGTGCTTGGCTTTGCGTATGTGTAGACAATTATATATATGTAGACAAAAGCTTGCAACCTGTGAGGTAATTTGTGTTTTGACTTAAATCTTAGTCAAATGCCTTAACAAAAGTCAATGAATTATTTACTTGTCTAACAATTTCAATTCTATTGAAGTTGAGGTCTTGTACGCCTAATAGATGAAAATTTCAGAAATAATTTAAAGCATGCGAATATATGCTTGTGTGTTTTCCTGTTATTAAACATAGCCATCCACATGAGCGCACACATATAGGGCAGCAAATAAATCATTTTCTCTTGCATTATCTGCAAAGTTCTTTGCATATTATATAGGAGACTACAACTTTTATATATTTCCGAGGAAAAACCATAATAACTAAGCATATTATTAGTCAGGCAGGACTAAATTTTAAAATATTTGATCATTAAAATGATTTTCTGTTAATTTGTTTAAATGAGTTTTCAGCAGACGTCATAAGGAATCTTCTTTCTTATCGAGAATAATTACTTATTAATCTTATTGAAGTACATGACGAACATGAAAAGTAAATATAATTGATTTAAATCTGATCATCTAATACTCAAAGCACTTTATCTCTTAATATACAATATACAATATACAATATATCGTGTATTAAAAGGGTAAACCACTGTAAATTTTGCCTAAAAGACTTTGCTTTGGACCTTAGAAATATTGCAGATAGATATCACACTATCGTCATCATACAATTTTTGCCTTGAAATCGATTCTAAACGGATTAAGACAGCTGCCAGCTTCTTTGACAGACGTAGCAAAAGAAGCATGTTGTAGTGAAAAATTGTCGAGAAAAGGGATTGAGGAACGTGGAAGGGCAATTTTATACCTCCATAATTGCCGGCAAATGGAAAAAATAATAAAAAATTTTGTTATAATAAGAAAACATGAAAAGAAAATTTTCAACGCGTTTATCTCGAAGGATAATTTTTTTAAATGGCACGCAACATAATTCAAACAATTTTCATTTTTTCATATAAATTTTTCACTTTATTATTTATTATTATTATTAAGATTAATTTAATCGGAGAAGTAAATTCAAAGACTAAAGTCTTACAGCATTTGTATCTAAAGCTAAAAGGCTTTCTTGAAACTCTATCGCACTTGAGATTTAAATCCATCACCCATTGAGTTGTTAGTCGAGATCCTTTGCCTACTCGAGCACTCGGACACACTACATTCTTTAGAGAAATACATAGGATTTTTTTCGATCAGTTAATTAAATTATTTTTTATTAACAAAAGAGTGCCTTTGTTTTGATCGAAATTACAACTTTTTCACTTAAACATGTGCCATGTTACGCAAGAGTCAATAGATTAAATGATTTTCTTTTTTTAAATTTATATTTCGACCAATTTATGCTGCGCGTAGTGAATGGCTGCGATGTTGCCAGTTCTTTGATATTTTTCAAAAAGAATTTTTTTGCTAGCACTTGCGGGCACGTTTAATAAACTTCTCAAATATTATCATTATACTACGACTTCTTGAAAACACTCTTCCTTTACGCTGCAGTTACAGTGGTTTACTCTCGAAAAGAAGATTTTACTATTTTTCATCATAAACATATGGCAATACTGTTGGACAAGCTAGTATCCTGGAGAAAGTAATTTATTGCTTTAGTATAAAACAATTTGTATCGTGACATTTCTCAAATACGCACTTCCCTGTGCCAACACACGCTTAACATAATCTATACACTGATAAATTAATTGCGCGATGCTAAGTGCAATTATGAGAAAGTAGAAGAGGGGAATATTCCTACATACATGCATAATGAGGTATCCAGCTATTAAGTTAGACTCTTTAAAATTAATTGTAAGTAATAAGTAATTTTGCTTGTTTGCCTGTCGTATTACGAATAATTAGATGGTAGGTTAGACTTAATTAACGCACTAAACGCACTAAATGTTCAGCAGACATCTACAGATGTCTACAGATGTCTACAGATGTCTACTGAACATAATAATGCTTTGAGCTGTTCCCATGGACGTATGGACACTTAATAACGGAGAAACATTCTTAGTGAGTTAAAACTCTAAATGAGAGGCGAACGTTTTCATGACCTCGTATATCGAAAGATGATTAGGTTTTTTTTCTATTCTGCGAATTGACGTCCTAAAGATCGAAAATAGGCGAAAAGCCATCGTGGAAAGAAGTGATGAGTGATTATCGTCAATAGGTCTTTATTTTATCTATTATTTGAATCGAAGGGAAATTTATTTTTCTGGATAGATGGCAAAGTCATCCGTCACAAAATTTCTGATGTGTTTCTTATCTTTTCAAAACCATTTCAAGGAAATCAAGTATTTCTTTACACGCCCGAGCTATGGGAAATAGATAAGCGTGGTTGAGATATATTGTTAACCTAAGCAAAGATTCAAGCAATTGGACGAGTACTGAATAGAGTGAAAACGTTCTTAGAACTAAAGAGATTGAAATAAGATATCGCTATAAGAGAATGAATGAAAATAGAGATTGCTAGCAGCTTTGGTGAAATAATATTTAACGGTTGTCTTCATAAGCATATTGCTTTAAATGTGTATGGAAATTGTGCGCAAGCAATCGTACATAAAGAAGCCACCATCACCATCGAATGCAAAAGAGAATTAATATGTATACGGAGTCCCAATAACTTAGCTAAAAGATTTTACATACAAGCTATTTTTCAGGTAAAAATTTTTTTTTGTATATTTGATGCTTGAATGGGTGAACGAACGGTGAAAGAAGCGTAACACTTTTTCATTGCATTAGTATAAAGGCAGAATTTGCATTCTTGAATCGAAGTATCGCAGTAAGAGTCCGAGAGAGTCAAATGTGACTAAAAGCAATGTTAGCTATTCCTTGTGATAATTGTGATGATATCTAGTTAAACAATATAAATATGCTTCGCAAATAGTTGACACATATAAGAAATTTAGAATAATTGAATAAAGAGTTGATCGAGTTTTTGTAGCGAGTAGAGCTGGTTAAGGCAAATATATGAAATTCGAAATTTTCCTCTTATAGGCAAACAATGCGAGAGAAAAATATGGTGTAAAATTTTATCATTCAATTAATTATTAATACCGTTATAATAAGCTTTGCCAATACTTGACTAACATTGAAATTGGATTTTTGCGATAATTGATAATATTATGAGAGGACGGAGACTTTTTGCATCATTTTGAAGAATTTTTTTCAAATGTTACGAAAGGAATAAAAAAAAAAACGGTATCCTTTGCTCATAACTATAGACATATTTGCGAATAGTTTTCAGCAATTTTCTAAGAAACTTTTTCAATGATGCGTAATATGCGTAATAATTATAAAAATCGTTTTCAAAATTGTTTTCGTAGAAAACTTTTGCTTTAATAATTCAAAAATAATTTATCGTAAAAATGCATAATATTTTTGTACAAAATGTTTTCATTTTATTTAAAGATTTCTAAAATTTTGTTTTCCTAAATATTTTCAAAGTTATGCGAAAATTCTCTATGAAACATAATCTAGTAGTTAGAACATTCTGTTCAACTACATATGTAATTTTTAATATAAACCATACTTAAGTTTGCTACATATACAAATGTAAATACATATAAGCGTGCATATAAGCGATAAATAGTAAATTTTATTGAAATGAAATGAAACGAAATGTCAGACCAAACACAAACGCACAGGTAAATGTGCATTGCATAAGGACGATGATGATCAAAGATCAAAGGTCGTCTCCTTGTTGGCTTTCGCACCCATAAATATTTCAATTAAATGCAATACAAAGCAATACTGGCTGCGTTTACTGTTATCAGGGAGATGTAAATAGCAAGAGAGCTCAACAATATATGTAAAATAAAAGGCAGAACGCATCTTAGGGATTTGTTGTTATTGTGTTAATGCTTGTTGTGTAAGCGATAAAATTATGATCATTTGGTCACATGTTCTTGGATTCGCATTATTGGACGGTAGGAAAATTCTTTGAAAAATTTCTTGATTTCACGTCAAATCAAAAGCGTATAGATCTTTGTGTTTTCAAGTGCATCTAGGCTGTATGGTACATATGGCATATATGTGCATAAGTACGAAAGAAAGAATCCGTTTTATTCGTTTATATCGATCAGCTCGCATTGAAGAATTCTAAACATTATATTAGCATCAGAGTATAGAATTGTGAACGGTGAGAACTGCTAGCAATTCCATCATTGAAACACTTCAGTATCTACCAATCTAAAGCTCTAAGATTAATCAAAGCAATCAGTCCCCTTGGTATTTATCAAGCAACAAACGCATTCATCAAGTCTTCTCTGCATTCTCAAAGTAAAAAAGGAAATTTTCAATTTCAGTTTTCGATATCTTGAACGACTTTCATCATTTCATCTTACTCGGAATAGATTCACTGAACGATAATGTAGCGAGAGTGATAAACAGACTAAGAAGATATATTTTTAGTATACATTATTGAATCTTTGTGAATACTCATGACTAAGATAAGGTTAATATAAGTCCTATATGTTACTTAATAACAAGTACAAAGTTTTATTCTCACCAGATCAGGTCAAAACTCTTGCAAACTTTCAAGTTAGTTCATTTGCTTGTTATTGTCAAATAGATTATAATAAAAAAAAAAAATACTTGCAAGGACAATTTGAATATCTTTCATATTTGCATAGATTTGAATATATTTTATGCAATTCACTACGATATCCTTGAGCTATTCACATGGCTCCTTCCTCGGAATATATTTTAAGCCTATGAATCATAGTAGCATTAATTTAAAAACAAGTAAGAGAAAGTTATATTCCGCCTTATATAAACTGAGAGTGCATTCAATTTACTGCATCAACTGCGCGCTTCCGCTTTAATCAATTTGGCCCATTCTCAATACTGCTGCTGCTTGCAGAAATTTCCAATGTTTCTACCAAATTCGAAGTCGATATCTTCATTTTTGCGATCAAGAGAGCGCCAAAAACTCATACCACACAAATGGACATACGGACAGACATGGCTAAATCAACTTAGAATTTCACCTTGAGCAAAACTATGTATAGTTTATACGGTCTCTGAAGCTTCCTTTTGCATGTTACATACATTATGGAAGAAAACAAAATGAGTATAACCCTAAAAACTTGTTTCTCTTTAACCTTAAAATACGCTAAGAATTTCGAATTTTTGAATTCAATCAGTCCCTTAACATGAAGTTCAGTAAGTAGTTTTCTACAGTAAATGCTAGAGCTGTCGCAATTTTATCATCTAACTTATATCTAATTATATATCATTTTCTCCTTTGCGTAAATAATCGGCCCTATCTGCTACGTTAGTAGAGATGTCAAAGTCCCTAAGACGCTTAGTGTCTTTTATTTTAAAAAACATTTCTTCAGCTCTCTTGTTATTTACTTCTTTCTGGTATTACACGATGAGATTCCGATATAAGACTGAGAGAGTGCAAGATGTAGAATAAATTTTCGTATAGAATATGAGGAACTTAATACGTGTAGTATACTGTTTCCGCGTCTTGTACGTATGCGTATACGTATGCGTATGCGTATGCGTATGCGTATGCGTATGTAAAGTATGCGTTTATCATAATGCAATTTTGTTTGTTTATCATAAAGTAACTTTCCTACCCGCTTATGCAGACGCACATATAATATATAATATATATATTAATGTTTAAAGTAGATATGTTAAGTATGTTAAGGTGGTTTTTGGGTCAAATGTATTGTGTGTGAGATATAAAATAAATGCTGCATAATATCTCCTATTTTAAGCAAAGAGAGTCTTATTCAGTTAAAGGCGGTGGAGGGAATGTAAGAAAGAAAGAAGGAAAGAAAGAAAGAGAGAGAGAGAGAGAGAGAGAGAGAGAGAGAGAGCTACCTACATCGATTTTAAAGTAAGACTTAAAAGTACAACGAAAATAGCATAAAGTATATAAGACTGCATATACATATACATATATATATATATATATATATATACATATATAAGTTTTTGTATGCAGATGCACTTTTTTAATATAACATACAATCATGATGATATTGGTAAGAAAAGAGACGAGGCACTCATTACAATAAATTTAAGCTGAAAACTCTAAGGATAGAAGTGCACAAACTTAACCAAAACATGGAGAAAATATTTGTTAGGGTTTGTGTGTGTGAGTGTGTTTCGTTTATACTTAAATTTAGAAAACTAGTGTGTTGGCAAAGTTTTTGCCATGTACACACACAAACAGGCATACGCACAAACATGATGAGGTAAACTATTACCTCATAGAATTCCTAACTGGTCATGGTTGCTCCAGAAGTTGTCTACACTGCTACGGACATGATAGTTCACCAGTTTATGTCCGAGGAGTGCACGGCCGCGAAAGAAGATGCAACGCACGCGATGTTCAATTGCCGGAAATTCGTGGCGTAAAGTTGAACTAAATGTGGTCCGTACCAGGTAATGGCCGAAAACCCTGAATCATGGGCACTACGAACGACTTCGTGACCAATTTGCTCCAGGAATTATGGCCCCTGGGTAGACAACGGTGGCAGGTGGGGAGAAGATAAACTGGAAGCCAACACCATATTTCACCAAGGCGTCATCATTTGGAGCTCACTAATTGCAGCCAGTTACCGCGACGTAATACCTAACGGTGGTCCTTTGAAGGAGAGTGGGCGGTAGATTTAATACGTAGGCGCCATGGTTGGTGTGGATCGTGCATGATGCTGGTTCGGGCTATTAGTATAGTTGCAAAATGTCTACGTCGTGCTCGTATAACAGAAAAGCACACACACATATCGCCATACACAGACCTGCAGCATAGACTAACACCATAGGCACACGAACACGTACACAGATGTTTGCATAACTAACAAGCAGTATAAAACTGTCAAAAACACATAAGACTGAACACTCACAAATGTTCATCTTTTATGCCGTTGCGTTTCTGCTCATGCTTCAATAACAACAACGCTTACAAATGCACATACAATGTGCATACATTTTTAGTTTAGATACGTATAAGCGGCAGAAGACAGCTCTCGTTTTCTTTATACGTAAACAAAGAGCAAATGCAAGAGTTTATATACGACCGACATATACATACATATATATATATATATATAAATATATAGAATATATGAATGCATGCGTGTGGGTGCGTTAGTGTTTGTTGCTTGTTTTGTTTGCTGGTTGCTGTGTATTCGTGAAGACTTTCTTTTCTATATGTTTTCCTTCATTTTTTTTCTCTTTTTTTTTTTGTGTTATGGCAAAGTATTCTCTTATCCAAGTGAAAGATTTAGGATAAAAACAAATGAAAATATTATCATCAGGCAAATTCGGCAATTAAATACCCTAAACAACTTCGTCTAATACGATTTGTCACTGTTGTCGTTGTCGTAAAATATCAAAAATTATACCCTTTTGCCGTATGAAGACTAATTTTTCTTGAGCATCTTTTAAAGAAGAATCTTTTGAAAAAGTGGATCTATCTAATCCAAATTTACCGAAGTAAAATTTATATAGAAAATTTTGTCATAGAATATTGAAAATTATTATATTTTCTTAACATATAAACGCTTATTTTTTGTTAGAATAAGTTTATGAAAGGGACTTAAAAAAGTGAATCCATGCCTTACTTTTGGCACGCTTCAGAAATTTTTGGTGTATCAAGATAAGTTGTCGCTAGGCTTTCACAAGGAAAATAATTTATTTATATGCCTGCTGCTTGGAAATTTGTCCGAAGTGAAATGTTCGCAAAAATAAGTCCTTTTGTGCTTTTAATGTCTCTGATCTGATCGGAGAAGTTAAGAAACGGTCAGTTAATATTTATTCTTTATTCAGAATTATGCAGAATTATTTTGAGATGAATACATTTTTCGCAAATGAATTTTTATCGCGATTAGCTTCATCTAAAAATTGAACTTCGAATGAAGTTTCGTACTTTGCTTCATACTTTGCTTTTGCATTCGCTACCTTGTTTCGATACACGAGTACTAGCCGTCTTTAGCTTCTTGCACTTTTGCTTAATAGACATTTGTTAGACAAATGTACATTCACGCTTGAAATGAATTTTTGAAAAGAAGTCTCTCTTCTTCATAATTCAAAAAGATTTTTATATTTTGAATGGGGAAAAACATATCATATAGTAAAAGTGTTGAAGATACGGTTCTTTCATGAATAGAAATAAAGATTAAAACCGAAAATAAAATACGCACATGTGAACATCAAGAGTTGTAATTTTAAAATTGCGACATTTCACTTATGTGATTATTGCGATGGAGAAACAAGCGAAAATTTGACAATATTAAGCGAATGGCGATCTTTTTTTAATAGACATATGAACAAGTTTTCCGGTGAACTTATGTACACACATTAGTTATTAGCGATGAATCAATCAAGTTATATATATATATACGTTGCAATCTATAAAGAGAAGGTATGTGTGTGTGTGTGTGTGTGTGTGTGAAACCAATTTTACCCAAAATATATCATAGGAAATGTAAGCGTTACGTTCATTCACATATATAGATACAGCAATCAGACCAGTGAGAATCTGTGATCAATGTAAACGTTTTTTTTTTTTTTTTCTCTTTTGATAAAATATATTTAGGAATGTTTTGTTCAAGGATCTCGTAAATCGCTTTGAGCTTGAATTATCAATTCGAATATAATGAAGCGATTTTCTCATTTGCAAAATCATTTTTTGGTGTTTTTTTTTCTTTTTACTTCATTAACTTTTTAACCCACGTTTGGTGTCAAGAGACATCTGGCAAATCTCCAACAGTTTCACGAAAGCAACCTCTTCGGAGGGTTAAATTCAATGAAATGTATTTTTCAATGCATAGAAATGCGTAAGGGAATGCGTATAATAATCATAAAAATTGAAACTACTTTAGCTATGGCAGTTCGTCTGTCCTTCCGTTGAAATCAGGATTACGACCGCAAGACTTTTTCTAGACTAACAAATATGATCTCAAATATGCTTTAGGGCTTTTGTCAACTGGTCAAATTCGAATATTGACATAATTGCTTCACAGGTCTATTACGCGAATTACGTGGATTTTTTTTTCCAATTTTCACCTAAGCATTGGTTTATAATTATCAAAAGAAAAAAAATTTTTGTTTTTTTTGCTCAATTTTTGCAAAATTCATAGCTTATAGATTTAAGTTGAGGACTTTCATTCTTCTCTAGTAAAATCAGCTAAGCCTAGCGAAGGCTTTTTCAACAATCTATCGAAATAAGCTAAATTATCCGAATAATTTGCAGAAGAAGAATACGTTCTGAAACTTATCTACTTTATATGGAATATGTATGTTACGATCTACGGCGTACACAGAGAAACGTCCTACCAAGTCAACATAATAAAAATAATATTTAAAATATATGCGCGGGTATGATCGAAGCATGAAATCATTGTGACCTCTATCTTGTAGACAGGTATTAGAAGATTCGACACATATCGTATGTACTATTTTCTCCCACTTGAGAGATTAAGTCTCTTAACGCCGTCTTAAAATATATGCGCTGGTATGGTCGAAGCATGAAATCAATGGGACCTTTATCTTGTAGACAGGTATTAGAAGATTCGACACATATCGTATCTACTATTTTCTCCCACTCTCAAGTGGGAATCTCTTACTTATTCTCTCAAGAATAAGTCTCTCAACGCCGTCTTGTAAACTTCTTGGAAGATTTGCATACGATATTATATTTCGTTAAAAATAGAACCGTGAAATAATGAGTAAGCAGTTATACTAAAATTATATTAGATAAAAAGAAGACGAGCCTTTTACGGCATATTGAAAGACACTTTCATTTTTTTTGTTAACCGTTGCAATAATACATAGTCTCCTGCAAGAAGAACGAGTGCACACTCTGACTTGCAAAACATGGAAATGAGTTAAATGTTTATTGTAAAAACTTCCACAATTGAAATTCATACATGTTATCTCAAGGAGATGCAGAGGGAAACGGTGCTTAGTAATTAGGCAATACACCGCAATACACCGAAAAGCAGAGACCTTTCTACAAATTATTATTATTATAATAATGCCGTGCTTGTCATCGATTAATGTTTGCACATCTGCTTATATGCAAAGTCTTTTATTGAAGAAACATGTAAATGCAATACGATCTTACGAACTTCATTGCAAAGCAAATTTCAGAAGTCGTTATCGAGCTAACACGATAGCGAGCTTCCATTTTATCAAGCAACCGTTAACGAGAATTGAGTTAATGGTACTCGTGGATAGCGTATGAGTGTTTTTTTTTTGTCGATATCGAACGTAAAATGTGATCTTTTAGCTCGAAAACAAAATAACTATCGATTTTTGTGTTCAAAGGAAAAATATAGGAAAATATTGTTCGAAAAATTCCTATTAATTTCTTAATCTCAGAAATTCCAAAATATTGGTAAAATGAATAAAATCAAACAATTAAAAAAAGGGTCGAAGCCTATTGATGCAATAAAAAATGAAAAAAATTTCTGGTTGCGACAAAATGTAGAAATATGAGTTTACCAGAAACCATATAAAAAATATTTTCGAAATCTGATTCGTTGTCTGTTGAATAATGAATACATAGATCGGCAAATTTCAAATGAAAATTATAAATATCAAGTTAGTTAGGCATTAAAAATTAATATAATCAGAGAATTTAAATAAACAAGAGGTGCCTTTGAATCAATTTAATAAAATTAATTTTGCATAATTTTTAATTTTTTTGAATAATCTTTTCAAAGATGTTGTTATAGTTTTCAATCTGAAATTCTCTTCCTGCTTGTTTGCTTAATCGGAAGCGCTAAAAAGCGCATTACATTTGCGATTACGAGGAAAAGGTATTACGCTCACACTTTCCGACTTGTGCGCTATGATAGGAACAGTCATGACGGGATCCATTCGTTTTGATTCGCATAATACTGACTTTTTCTCTTTCATATTATTGTTTATTAAATTTTGCTTTTGTATTTATAATCTTGAGTTTTTTTTTTGCAAATTTTTTTTTTTTTTTTTTTTTTTTTTTAAGTTCCTATGTCGTTTGTTTATGCACTTATTTTTCTTTCTCTTCGTTATATATATTTATTTATTTTTTTTTCCTTTTTTGTGCACACACTGATGCTATATATATATAATTCAGTACTAATGCAACACACGAGAAGCCCAACTGGATACGAAAGCGAGCGAGTACGGTACGATAGCTCGATAACGAAAACGGTAAACCGATCCCTGGCAAAAATTTTCGTTTGCTACATTTTCATGCGACCAGAAAACACTCATGCCTTTTATTTTAGTGTTTAAATCGTTAAATTCTATTCATCGAGAAGACAAAATGTAAAATTCCAATAGGGGCTGTCAATGCAGGGGACCTGCATGTATAGTTAGGTCATATTCATTCACTTAAGATAAGTCCAATTTTCAACATTTAAAAAAAATCGAATCGGATTTTTCGGAGCGATATGGTCGATCTGTAAGAATTTCGTGAGAATAATCAAAGAGGTTACGGTTTGCGTTCATATTAGTTTACGAAACACATAATAAATGTGTGTATATATATGTTGGGCGGTCGCATAGATGCTTAGATAAAAGTCGCGATAGTCGCAAGCTCTATGTACTTTCGTCCATACTTGGTCGTAGATGTTGCCGCTCTCTATCTCCTTCCTCTTTCACCCCTTGTTTCTAACCATCCGCCACTGTATGAGACTGTGTCAGTGCACGATTGTGTTAAAAATTTCGATTGTACTCAACTAACAAAAATTAGTATGTTTGCTAACACTATTTTGCAACTCTAGAACTATTTTATATTTTATAAGTGTCTTGAAATAAATTCATTATAATGTAAAACAAATTAATAACGAAAATGGTAGAGTATTAGTCGTGGGAGTGAGACCTCCTTGTAGTTACTAAGCCAGTAATATGGGGTGGAAATATTTTCAAGAGACAATCACTGTCTTACTTATCGTTATTAAAATTCAAGGAAAAAATATTAAAACAAAATATTAATTTTAGCAGAGAAATTCTTGACACTATAGATGGCGCTTATTATTTCTCAACAAAAATTGACTAACGTTATGCAATCTAAGTTTGAAGTTTGACGTCCTTACACTGTTTGGTAGTTATTCGCCAGTCATAAGCTGTGAGAGTTCTCACTGAATTTGTACATAAGCGTTCAAAAAATTTAAAAAATCCTAAAAGTGATATTAGATGACACTGCCGAGCGAATATCGCGGCGGACAAACGATAGACATGATAGACAATTAAAAAAAGTCTTCCGCTATTAGAAAACAATGTGAGCGATAAATGTTTCATTTGCATACGTTGGATTAACGACAGTGTCGCGAGGATGTTTCAGCCGAGACGATATCTTGCAGCAATAAGGCGGAAATTTCGTTTGGATTCGTAATCAGAGAGTTGCTCAGTTGCTTGAAATCTGAGACGAAGATGGAAGAGAATTAGAACAAAGCAATATAAAATGATTGTCGACATCAATTATATCTGGTTGCAAACTATCCCCAAAAGTGATAGATAAATAAATGAATTTATTTAAATGTTTGAAGAATTTTATATTGTTTACATAGTTGTAAAAGCATATGGAATTTGATTCAGTTTCTAAAGCATATTACTGGTTATTTTGCAAGAGTAGTGGAATAGTTAATAATCCATCCCTTTGCACGTATATATATATATATATATATATATATATATATTTGCACAAGTGCAAATGTGAGTTATAATCGAAAATTCTACAGTTAAGCCTCACACTATGTAGATAACGAGGCGAGTGTGTAAGCATCGTGTCTGCTGTATCAATACGCCTTTAGTTTAAAAAGCAAATGAATATGTATTTAAAACTTATATTCGAAAAGATGTGTAAATATAATTTATAAATATATATATATATATACGATATATATAAAAGGTATTTTTGTATTTTATACATAACATACATATATTATATTATATATTAAGTTTTCGTGTGAAATCTTTTAATTCATTCATCATAAGCATACATTTGTGTTCATATCCTTGCTGCGTTTACTTTATAATGTCAAACCTCCCCTTACATAATATTAAATAAAATTCTGATGTAAATACTTTCGTCAAAATATTTTCTCTTAAAACCTGCTTTATTTATGTTTATTATACTAAGTGTATGCGTTTGAAAATGTTGTTTGAAATGTTGTTGCATAGATGCTGGAATGCGTATAAATGATAAATGAAAGTAAAGTGTTTTGTTGTATGATTTTATTTAGATTTTATAAAGCCTAACATAATATAAATAAGAATAATAATTATTTATTTTCTTGTCTAAGTACAATATTAGAAAACTATGTGTACACAAAAGTTAAAACTTTTTAATGATGAAAATTTCTATTTGTCTACTTGAACATAATTATTATTAATATTGTTAATAAATATTTGTCAAAAGTAATATTTAATTCTTTATTAAATATTGTAAATTAAATCACTTTTAATAATAAAATCATGATTAAATTACTACTGAATAAGAAAAGAGAAAAAAAGGAAAAAAAAACAAGTCAGGAGCGAATCTTTTATATCCATCAGCGTTATCCTAAAAAAGGACAAACGAACAGCATTTTCATGCTCTATAGTATGCAGGGGGCGTACAGGATTTCTTCTATTTTTAAAATAAAATTTTTTGGCATATGGGTGTTGTAGGCATGCCCTTCAAAAAAGTTTAGGTCAATTCCAAATTCTTTTGTGAATTTGTAAGCGATATCTTCATTTGCATTTTCACTAACGGCGAATGTTTACAACAAATACTACAAAGTTGCGTAAACAGATAGATGGACAGACGAACAAGCCAAGAGTTTGTATATATACTTTATGGGCCTTTTGAAAGTTGTTTCTGCGCGTTACAAAGGCATTGAAAATAGAATTAAATTTTGATAGATTATAATATTGGGTAGGCGTGGTCAATTTTTGTGTGCACAAGTGTTACAGCATTGCCCATAGGATATCCGTTCAAATTTTTGTACATTTATTTTATAAGTAATGAGTAAAAAAACCAATTTTTCATTACCTATAAAAACCGAGGTATGTCAATTTATGTGTTGCTGTTGCGATGTGTATTTCAACCGATTTCGTCCATATTCAGTACCGAACCGTGTACAAGAACTTCCACTATTTCTGCCAAACTTGAAGTCGATAGCTTAGTTTTTGCGGCCAAAGGAATGTTTACAACAGCTATTGGACAGAAGGACAGACGAACTTGCTTAAATGAATTTAGGGTTTGATGATGATCAAAAATGTTTCCTTCTGGGCGTTGCAAACGTCTCATCATTCGGTGATAGGTATAAAAACGATCATCCGCTTATACTGACTGGCATGCACTGATGTTTTCATTAACATGTTTATAACATGTTTGTGTACACTCCATACGAACCATACGAACGAGAGAAACTACTAAAATCGAATGATGTTTGCGTTGGTGGGTAAAAAATAAGCCGGATAATCTAAAAACCATATAAAGCACTTTATGTTGTGAGCGAAGTCTTGAGACGATTTCATTGATTTTTAAATATGGCCGAGATTTCTTCTAGAAACGACTTTAAGGCTTACTTTCGCGATATATTGTAAGTTTGACAGATAAATACTAAGTTCTAGTTTTTTTTTTTTTTTTTTTTGCCAATTGTGAGCAGATCATAGAATTAAGTGAATTAGTTTTTTAACTTATATGAAAGGGATTTACAAGTAAAAAATTGTTATCGAGTTGCTTTCAATGTATTTGACAGACCGAAAATCACGACAATTAAATTATAATAAGAAAATAATTTAGAACAAGAAAAATTTGCTTAATTTTCGCCCACAACAAAATTTATTAGTTTGCTCCTCTGTTCACCTAAATTACTCGACTCGATTTTCCTATGAAAATACGCACTGAAAATCTTGAGAAGAGAGCACGCATTCTCTTTCTTTCCAATCCGGCTGAATGTTTTCAAAAAATTAACATAGAATCAAGTTTCTTGTGATGATAGCTTCGCCTAACACTAAACAAATATTTCAAAATTAAGTGATAGCCTTCACTTGTTTTTCCTCATTCTCGCGCTTATATCGAAATGCAAAACCAAATCCATTGGCCTAGACATTCTCTGTATACTAAATAAATCATTAAAGCATTATCTTTTCACAATAATTACTTCTATGCATTACACTACTTATTGTCTTGGTATATTAAGTTCGGGCGGATCTACGCATAGCTTAAAGGGACAATTTTTTTTAAATCGTTGGATTCAAAACCATTTTTTGAATCGTTTTAACGCCCATGCCCATGTAATTTATATTTAATTTACGAGATGCAAATGTCAAGATATTTTGGTCAAATTTGAGGCTCTCACATATATTGCCGAGGCAAATAACCTTCTGCCGTATTAAATGAATGCAAAATATTCAGATGGGACGGCGTCAATTTTGACCCTAGCCACCCGGCCAAATTGTACGTATTTCATAAAGCAAATTAATAAAATATAAGAGTGTATGTGTATATACATACTAGGAATGAATGCAGGGAGAAGCCGATATCGACTTGGATTTCCACTCCCCACAAGATTCCACTTACAAAACAAATTACTTTTCGTGCGCTAATTAGGTGGATGCAAGGACGGTCGTATTGTTGTCAGTTTACAAGAAGCGTACTTTGGTACGGAGGTTTCGAAATACGGAATTCTTGTGATGTAACTCATCAAGTTGGCTACATTAGTTTCGATCGTGAACCTGGCAAAGTGATAGAAATTTTTATTTGAAATTTTTTAAACTTTTGTCAACAAATCATCCCACCAAAGAGTCTTGTTCTTGCTGCTTAATCGTGATTGTGTGTATTTAAAAGAACAGAAAGATTGTCGGGGGAAAAAAAAGAGAAAAATTGCTGCCATGTGGTTTATCACATCTCCGTGAGGTTGCATAGTATACGGTTGTAAATTGTATTGCCCAGAATTACCAAACGCTCTTCGCCCAAGTGAATCAATCATTCACAAATTTTTGAATTTCTCATTAAGCTTACGTTTCTATGTAGAATTTACATTCAGAAAGACGCCAGGTTTCGTGCAACTTTCGGGAAAGCTTCCCTTGGTATTTGGGAAACGATAGCAACGAGACGATATCTATTGCGATTATTATAAGCTTTAAGTGCCCGCTATTCATAATATTTTTTTCTTTTTTTTTTTTAAAGATTTTCAAATTTGAATGAAAAAAATGACTTAATATTGAAAGTGCGCTAAGTTTTATTGAAATACACGAGTCGGATAAGTGAAAAATTTTATACGTAATAAATGAAAATATAAATATAAATGTAGTAAGCAGCTTGGAGTAGCGCAAAGAATATGCAGAAAGAATTCAGCCATCTCTCAGCCATATTAGTCAAAAAGTAAGATAATATTTCACTCAGACTTCGAAAAGTTCAATTACTCTTGCATAATATACAAGTTTGTCCGCCTTTCTATTTCGTAATATATATATATATATATATATTGTTCAGTTGTATTCATATAATAATAACCATTAAAAGCTCGCTTATGAAAATCTATGAATACTTTTTGATTAATATATGAATACTTAAAAATTTTCATTTTTACCATTTGGCTTAAATTGAATGAAAAAAAAAAAAAAAAAAGAAGAAGAATATTTTTTGTTTTTTTTTTTTAATAATATCATGAATGAAATTTTGTTAAAAGACGTTTGTTTATTAATGCCGATTAAATATATGCATACTATATGCATACTATATGCATACTATATGCATATAGTATCGTTCATAATTTTCTTTTCTAATATACGCTTTTATTTGTAGTGTTTGATATGCATTTGTGTGTTGCGATTGTATGTATGTATGTGTTTGTAATTTGCATAAGAAACAATTTTAATAACCGTAAAAGTTTTCCAAAATACCATAAAAACGTGTAGAAATGTATATGTGAAAATTGTATACAAGGATATATCTTTCTGACAGTTAGCATTAAAGCGTGTTCGGAGAACATTTTTTTTCAAAGAATAATTTGAATAAATATTAATGCAGAGAGATATACAGACAGCAAAATTTTGGAAAACACTATTACGTCTACAGTTAAACAGTCAAACGCACATGAATGCATTGAATGGGAAGCACGCGTTATATTCATATACATTTATATTTGAAAGCATTCAAAAAGTACTGGAAATATTTCAATAATAAAACTTTCTCTCTCTCTTTTCATATTTTCATCTGAATCTATATGTATATCAAATTACAAGTTTAATAACTCATCAGGTTTATTGCATTCACGACTTTTTTCACTTTTGCGCGATTGCGGTCGGATCATCCATATTCGTGAAAATGGCAGCTTATGAATAAATGATTTCATTTTTTTTTTTTTTTTTTGTTATCTTGAAAATGGTAGCGTTCCAGTTCATGTTATATTGTAGGCGTGTTCTTCGATGCGATTTGATTCATTAGGGCTTTTGTCTTATTTTGAGGGCGTTATCTTAATTCTTCCATTCGGGAGAAAGTTTACCATAGACAGGGGCGCCGGCGAATATATGGACAAGCGGACTTTTTTTGGATCGAGCTTTAAAGCTTCCTTTTTATTGCTGCAAATGACAGGAGATCGGAAATGAACTTTCAGTCTATCGATTGTAAGTTTAAAAATTAAAGTTTATTTGATCTTATGGTGTCTGCCTATGCGTTCTGTCGTTGCTGCGGTTTATTTAACGTTAAAACGTTCAAAATCGTACAACTTGAGATATAGAAAGTGATATATGTAATAAACAAGTTGACCTATTCATCTACATCTTATTCAAACATGTCTGCAGTCATTAAAGCAGCAAAGAAATGTTTAGAAAAAGTCAAAGAAAATATTTGCAGTAAATTTTCTTTTATGTTTTCGTTAATAATTTCGAAATTCAATATTAAAAGATAACCAAAAAAAAAAAAAAAAATAAAAAATAAAAATAAATTTTAGATATATACCCGATACTTTTTGACATGAGTTCAAATGTATGTATGTATGTGTGTGTGTGTGTGTGTGTGTGTGTGTGTGTGTGTGTGTGTGTGTGTAGATACGTACTCTGCCGTTTGTTGTTAGTTTGTTGCACATTTAGCTGCTTCTTTTCTCTCTTCATAAATATACATACATACATATAAGTATATATATTGTTTGTTTTTCTTCTTTCAATTCTTTTGTGTGTTGATGACTTTTTGTCGTTTTATTCAATTGCATTTAATTATGCAAATGGGTTAAATTCTCTAAATGCATATATATATATATATGTATATATATATGTATATATGTATATATGGATGGATGGATGTATATATATATATATATATATATATATATATATATGTAAATTGTCTACAATTGTTCGTCCGTGTATGACATATACACATATATGCGTTCATATGTGTACATCTTAACACATTCATATGTGTTTGTTCAGTTTCGCCTTTTAAAGGGATTGTTGTTTACAAATGTCTCACTTAAGTGCACATGAAGAATGTTAGTAAATTTTCGATAAATATGAAATAGTTTACAGTCCGTAACTATGTCTGTTCGTACGGTACGATCTATTCACTTTGGTAGCAAAGTTATTTGATTTCATCCATTTATGGATGATGGTTTTTCATATTTTATTGAATTATTACTAAACTGTGTGAATTTTTTTTTGTTTTTCTTCCGTCCGTCTGTACGTACGTATCACAAATAGTCTTTACGTCCCTACGCTAATTTAACTAAAGGTATATTAAATTTGTGCGTTTGTCTGCAACACTTGGAAACTCTTGAGTAATACGCACCTTTTATTCTATCAATCGTAATTCAAATTTCGAATCGATTAATTTTGATAAAATCTGATAGTCTGTAAATGAAGAAAAATGTTCGCTTTTTTTGTTTTTTTTTTTGTTTTTAATAATTCCCGATAATTGTACAATATATTGATGATGCATAATATTCTGACGTACTAAGTGAATATGGAAAGATAAGCATAATTAGCATAATGAACTCCTTGAAATGAAATAAGCCTTCATGTGACAATATGCTTCAAGGGTTATTGGGAGAAAATAGTAAGTTACACTTGGACTACACAGATTAACTTTTCGTACCACTATTCATATTCCCAGGGTTCCCAGGCAAAGCAAGTCTTTATATAGCAAAAAGATATAATCTGTGATATTTTACGAGAAAGGCAATTGAGAGAATTTTCTTAGGCGAAGCGGTTTAGGGTATTTGATTGAGAAGACTTGCTCGACTGTAATGTCAATAACGTTTTTCGAAAAAACAAGTTTTGTTTTTTAAACTTTTGAAAAATTAATAAAAAAGAATTTATTTTAGCACATATATATATATTTTGAATCAGATTTTATACCTAATATGCTCTTTGGTACCTTATGAACATAAGCTTAGACTGGCTAGAAAAGCGTATATTCGTTATATTCGATCGATGCTGAACGATAGAATTAATACACTGAAATTAACACTAACGTACATCGTGACGTAACTCGTCAATTTTAACTAGTTACACATAAAATAATACAGACTCAATTATGATTTATTCGTTCGATTTCGCATTATTTACTGTAGTTATAGTATCGTTCAACCTTTAATTTTGATAACGAAATCGAACATGATGATGATAATCAAACGACTTCGCCTCGGGATTTTTAATTTTCCCAAACAATCTGTTTTCAAACTTTGCCTTTTTGAGCCGATCTACGGATTTGAAGGACACGCTTCCATTCTATACTCATATAATTTTATATTTATAAACTATAAGCTTAAAGCTTTTTTCTTCAAAAAAGTCACTCGTAACCCTTTAAATTTCAACTGGAACGATAGATAAGAAAGTGAGGAATACCGTTACCATATATGGAGATAAAATTAAAATTTTTTGAATAGCATATCATATCGGAATCATGCGCGATTAAACCGAGCGGTCGAAGCCGCAGCTTCCGCGCCTTTATCTACGGACAACACAACACAAAGCTTGACCTTGAAAAGTATATTAGGTAACTAAATGAAAGAGAAAGTTGACGAAAAAAATCCACAGTACTACCACCTCCATGTCTCGTGCAACTTCTATCTTCGAATCAGCGTTGGGAAAATCAAGATCAGAATATTTGCAAGAATCCGACTTGGGCATACCAGTACAACGTATCAATGAGTCCTTACGAAATCTATTCCCCCGATTTGCAATTGTGGACAAAACATATACTTTCTCAATGCCAAAATCTTTCTGACATTCGAAGATTAGTTTACGGTGCATCGAACCCTATGGACATGTTGAAAATAACTCAATAAAACATTTGATTTTGTTAAAGCTGCTAAGCTAATCTGCTGCTAATCTACCTTAAAAAAAAAAAAAAACAGAATCAACGATAGTCTTAGTGGCTAGTGCTCACCTCTCCTTTTAGTTCTGGAATTTATTTCTTTGGTCTAAATAAATTACAACAATAATAATAATAAAAATAATAATAATAATAATAATAATAATAATAGTAACAAACTAAAAAAAAAGTTTTATTTATTTCTCTCTATCTGTTTGAAACGAAGCTCAGCGAGTGCATTGATAGATAAATTAAAAGAAAAGAAGGATGCAATAGAATGTTTTTGCACTCATTCATATCGATCAGTTCTTCGTACGAACGCTTACGATCGTAAAAATTGAGATAGAAAGCTGAAATTCGAGAGCGTATGTTATATAGATAATGACAACAGAGTAAAGATTATGGCGAACTATGTTCATAGTCGGCAAAAAGTTGTTACTTGCAATCTCGTTACGCAATCACTTATCTGAAACTCATTCTAACACTCAAGTCAGAAAAAATCGAAGACTACTAACAAGAACAAAATTATAATTCGCAGTTGAGCTAAAAACTATTGCAAACACCATTCCCGTACTTGAACAACTTAACAACCTTTTGTTATTTTGTTACTCAGACAATGTATAATAAAATATATTTACGTCAAGTATTTAAGTGAGAATGCGTTTATAAGTATTTTTCAGCAACTATTCAGAAAGTTTTATTTATTCTCGATTTTAAATTTTAACAAACTTTTGATAACTTGTGATATATATGAACGTATGCTCCTCAAATCGTACAGATCGTGTATCACAAACATGAAATTTATATATGAAACATACGAAAAGGGGTTTGTTTGTCTGAAAGGTGAAATATTACATATTTCCTTAAGTGTCTAGATATGCCAGACGTGAAGACCTACTAAATATATTCTTGTGTAGCCTAGGTATGTATGTATAGGTATGTACGCACGTACATATATTTTCATTTCAACGTTATGTGCATAAAGATGTATTTTGTTAAACACTTTCGGGGTACATTGAAATCAAAACTTGTATGTGTAGTAAAAGGTATTTCGTTGTGTACGCGTTTGCGTATTTGTGTATTTGACCTACTACTACTCACTATTGCGCCTGGATATGTACGGTTTGCGTCAACTTAACTTTGTTGGCCGGTTTGTTTCTGTTGAAATGCTTAGCAAGCATCCGGCATATGCATAAACTGTATTTAAGCATAACTTTCTTGCATAAGTCATAAAGCCTAGTTTTAGTGTGCGTGCATATATATATATATATATATATATATATATATATATTTTATACTTGTAAGTAAATATGTGTATGTGCGTGTAAGTAAATAACCATGACTACGTGTTTTGCTGATTCAAATTTACAAACACGCATGCATGCACAGCCATTTGTCTGTTTGCCTCTTAAAAGGATGTCAGAGTTTGAGTTAACTTATATTATATTTAAGTAAGTGCAAGTGTGACGAGCACATGTAAAAACATTTGTGTCTGAAAGAGTTTCCACCAGAATATTAGAGAGAGAGAGAGAAATAAAGAAAAGGTAAAGTCAAATTATAACATTAAAAAGCAAGCACGCACAAACATACACGCATTTAATAACGGATAGATAGACAGACATACAAATGTACAAATTCTCATTTTAAGCGACAAATGAGTTAGTCTGTCTGTCTGCTTTAGACAAAACCAAATTCCGAGATGTAGAGAGATGAGAATGAAAGCCATAGAAAAACTATAAGAGGGTACAGGAAAACTTTTACAATTTATTCACAAATTTCAATACGTAATAGCTTAAGGTTATGAATTAAGTGTAGCAAAGTAAGCAAGCAAACGGCCCAACACAAATGTAGACCAGCCAAATGATAAAGTGTATATATCTATATATATATATATATGTAATATATATAAATGTATAAATATGTGTAGTACTGTGTAGTGTACGAGATGAGTAAATGCGTAATGAATGAAATGAGTGTCGTTTTCATTACTTTCTTAATGCATATATGCATATATGCATATATATTTATGCACTGCGTATATGTACAATATCGTTGTTAAAAGACAGGCGTTGATGTTTTATTATAATGTAAATGTATTACATTTAATGTGCTTTGTTTTCCGGCGCATTTTCAGTTTATTTTAATGTTGGCTTTTTAAGTCAGGAAAGTCGGGAAACAATTTTTCTTATGGTTATTGTTAGCAATTGGGTTAGCAAACAATAATAATAATAATAATAATAATAATAATAAAAAAAAGAAAGAAAATGCAAAAGATTAGGGCAAACTGTAGTATTATTTTAGCAAAATATTTCATTGAATTAATGCAATGATAATTTTAAATATAATATAATAATCTCTTCGTACGCTTGCATTCATATATATTTATGCATATTCATTTGAGTTATAAACTTACTATTTTCTGTGAAACTCTAATTATTTATGTCTCAAAAATTTTCTATATTTAACCAATAAATGGGGCGGTACATTAGCAATTGGCTTTTTATCTATTTATAGCATCTATCAGAGATCGTTTACTATTGAGCAAAATAAATCTCTCAACTCTTTTAATCCCATGCGTTTATTGTTAATTGAAAGTCGCATGATCTCCCATGATAGTTAATTTTCGAATATAAGGGAATGAAAAAAAAAACTCATGAATGAAAGTTATTTCGAGCGAGTGCAAAACTTATTCGAAATGTTTACATTTAATAAGATACACGTTTTATGCACTTATATATTTTTATTCATTTGACTTGATTAGAGTAGAAAATTCGCTCCAACTTCATTAAACATGAACCTGCCAATGAGAATATCGTCATCACAAAATGTCCATCGTCCCGATGAAGTAATGATGGCAAACTAAAAAGTTCTCTTTGTGTATCATCTACTTCTCACTCTCAGATTTCAATCACTCAATGAAATATACATTAATTTACGCCAGTTTATGTTATTAGATTGCGAAGATTTAATTCGCCAGATTCACGATTGATGTATAAATGTTTTCATTGTTCCAAATACATGGATATTATCTACAAGCACACATGACCGCGACGCTCAACGTCTGATTACAATTGTATTGCATTTTCTTTATACTTTCTTTAAAGTTTTCAATTCCTTTAAGTAACTCGAATATGTTAAAAATCTTTTTTGTAGTTTTTCCCCTAATGTTTTGATAATGATTGGGTCACTTTTCAATAGAGAAGGAATCGTTACACACGAGTTCAATTCCCAATTCGCTATACTACGATTGGTTGGTGCTGTGAAGGCACACGCCAGACTGCAGCAACACCAAGTCCTTCTTCTCTCCTTCCTCTTTTGTCTCCCTCGCAGACATTGCATTCATTTATGTACATCTGCTGATTAAATTAAACATTCCACGATCAAGTAGTCATAACAAAAAAAAAAAAAAAAAAGAGGTTAGGCCGACTATTAAATACCCTATACCGCATTGTCTAACATAATTCTTATGTTTGTAAAAATTATAACCTGTTTTTCTATGAACTTCCTGTTACGAAACTGCATATTAAAAATTAGACCTCTTTTACTTTCCGCAAGAACTGTTGTGCTTCTTCAAACTGCTATTATTATGGATCAATTTTCATCATAAAATATTAAAACTGAGATTTTTCTGCCTCAAAGATTAAAAATTTTCGTGCAAATCCTTATATAGCGTAGGATCCAAGAATAGGTAGGTCTTCGTCATCAAAATTTAATTATTTTTATATCAAATTATTATTTCTTTCATCATAACATATTAACATTTACACTTTTGTACCTTAAAAAACATTAATGTTCGTAAAAACCTTTATATAAGGTAGGATCCAAAAATAGGCGTGGGGGATGCAAATTTGGTACAGTAAATTTTTTATCTTCATCATGAAACATTGAAAATTAGATCTTTTTGTCATATGACGTTCAGCTTTCGTTGTATTGAAGGGTATTCACAAGTTGCCACAGTTAGCCTAAAGTTTTCATAATACTATTGGTCAGCCACTTTGTTCAAGAAATTTTGAAAATTGCAATTTTTTTCTATATAACGACTTTTAAAAATAGGGCATTATATGGAGAGTGATCGAAGAAACGTTCCGATCCAAATCATTTCCAATAGCGTTCGTCCTTGGGTGAAAATATGTGAGTGTATATCAGTCATCAAAATGTTTCGAAAATTGCGACCTGTAATTTCAATACAAATTTATATGGACAGACGGACAGACAGACTTAGAGAGGTGGGTAGATGCACTACTGCGTGTTGCATACGTCTGTACAAACTTAATATAACCTGTACCGCAAGTGCTGTAAGGTCTAAAAAAAAAATTATTAAACTCAAAGTAGTGCTGGATTCCTAAGTTTCCAAATTGTTCTTGATATTATTAAATGCAACGTGCATATGTATGGGATTTTCCTACATGTATAATTAACACAACACCACTTTAATTCAAACAACAAATTCACGTTCTAAGACATTACATATCTTCCTCTAATTTCTCACACAACAGATGCATCAGAGAGAGATGAAGCCAGACGGAAAAAATGATTCTGTATTAATCAATATAAGGAAAAATGAGTCCGCCTAAAATCGCTCTGTTATATATGTGTATCCGTACAAATATAGTATCAGAAATAATGCTAGTCATAATAACTGACTGAGCCAACTAACAAATATATAGATATAGAGATTTAATTAATTTTGATTAAATTTATAGATTAATTCACTATACATAACTTACCAAAGCGGATCTGTTAAAACGTTTTTGCCGCTGAAGCTGTATATGCGTGGTGCTTGTGAAAAGAAGCCACCTTGTCCATTAAATATGCCTTTCCAGGAATTGAATAGAACATCACCGCGCGTATTTACAACAGGTAGTTCACGGTCGGCAGCTCGTACAATGGAATCAAGATTTTGTACTCTGAAAAAAAAAAAAACAAAAAAAATAAATATAAAGCAAAAATTTTTCTAACACAAAACCTTTGAATGTTCCAGGACATGATAAGAAGAAAAGGTAAATAAATATAAAGCATATTTCAAGTTGTTTTTAGTTCATTGCTGAAGTGGTGCTTTAGTTGATTAGGGATGAAAATTTACTTGAAAGTTTTTTTTTTTTCAAGTTAGGCTTCCACTTAATTTTGTCTATAGATAACAGATTATAATCTCTGAGCTAAAAGCTTTTGCTTTTTGCTTTGCATCGAGTTGATAGTGCTGTACAGTGGATTTGATAAATAAAACAAGACGAAGCATATTAAATTCTTCTAAAAAGATTGCATGTATTGAAAAAACAAAAAAAACGTTCTTTAGGCAATTGCGACTAATAGCGTTTATCAGTTACATCAATGCTATCGAACAGTTTCGGACAAGATAGTCAAGAATATGACAACATTCTCACTTGTTGCTTAATACATATCAACGCTTATTGCTTTTTTGTTTGTTGAGATTAACAAACTTATCTTAATGTTTATCCTACCCACAGAAAGTACTGGCATATTGTTTTATGCGGGCATTCTCCAACGGGAGATATATTTAAGTTTATTTCAAGTCGATATTCTTTGTGATGATAAATTGCATCGTTATGTCTGTAATTTGCCTTAAAAGCTTCTTTTATAGATAGAGTTAAACGAAATAAGTTTTTTTTTTTGATGGAAGAAAAAATTTGTTGTCCTATGAATGGACTCCGTGACATTGATGATAATGAGGCTGATTTGGAAGACAATCAAATTGATTGTTAAGAATGCGGCCAAAAACCACCACCAGCACCAGTCAAGAATATGATGGAGAAGAGAATGAGAGTCCTACAGAGAGTCTACCTTAAAAGAAGCGGAATGGAAATACTTATGAGCATTCGGCCGATCACATTAGTAAAGTAAAGTAAAGTTATCACCAGCCGAACGTATTCAGTCAATGTTGGACGATTTTTCATTGCTTTTCGATAATGAAGTTATCAGTCAATCAATATTATTATCACACCCAATACAATATATCATGAAAGGATAAATAATGGCATCTGACAAATGGGAAAAACAGATCCAATTGATGCCCGAGGTTTATTGAGCTTATTTTCGGGCTATACATTTATATCCGAGTCGAAATCAAAACTACACTTGAAGATGTTCTTAGAAAAGTTTGTTTCAGGACATGATAGCCCTGAACAGACAGCGATGGGGGTGACGCATTACTCTATTGCCTTTTGTTTAGTTGAATGCAGTTTCGAATTCGAAGGGTTGGCTTTGCGTTCTCAACAAATGCGCAGATTGAGAACGGGCCGATAGAGGATAGAGAGATAGGCAAGGAGAGAGACAACCAGAGAGAGGGAGAGAGGGAGAGAGAGAGAGAGAGAGAGAGAGAGAGAGAGAGAGGGAGAGA
>KK502431.1:771701-786791 GCA_000688735.1 Glossina austeni | reverse complement strand
CCGTTCAGGAATTTTTGATGTTAAAGATGTCGTCGAAAATGTCGATAAAATCGGAGAAATGATCGGTGTTAGCAGTCGTAACATCGCCCAGGAGCTAAAAATCGACCATAAAACAGTTTTAAACCATTTACACAAAACTGGATTCAAAAAGAAGCAAAAGAAGAAGAAGAAGAATAATGGATTTCTTTTTCCCCAACCTAATATATACTGTAGACTATGGGCAAGAAAGCAGAGCCGTACTCAGTTCATGTCGCATTGTAGGCGAGCCTTTCAACCGACCAACGCGATCCGGAGAATTTTTACTATACGGATTGAAATCTAATTTTAATATACTGATCAAATATATCTATACTTTATATGATCTTTTGATCTATATCTGTTCCGTCTGGACGTTATGAACTAAATAAATAAATATGTTCCGGTCCTTCGAAGGAGGTTTAAAAAGGAATTGCAGAAAAAAATCTTATAAGACTTAGTAAAATACGAACAAAAAATTATATTCGGCCTGAGTCGGGTTTTTTTTTACAGCTCACATTCACTGATTGCACGATAAAGTGAATCTTTCCTCGTCCGATGATAAGCATATGTACAGTAAATAACTTTTTAAAATTCACAAGTATTTCCTTCGCTTTACTTGTTTACATATGATGCGTCTCTTTTGATAATTGTGAGCGAATCTTTGGTCCCTATTTAGCTAAAGTGTTTTTCTTAGGGAAAATCATAATTTAGATAAAAGTGTTTAGATAATTCTATAGAAGCCCGATAAAGTGATTTTTCTTCCAACTTGACCTTGCGAAAATGCGTAGAAAATGAGTAGAAAAAATTTTAAATTAAATCTCTTCTTCGGGATAAAATCTATCCAAGGCTATCCAAATTAATACTGATTTCGATCGAACGATCAAACATTTATTTATCTAATCGAATTCGCTACAAATGTTTGCTAAATCCGGTTTAATTTTTATAATGCTTGTAAAAAGAACTAAAGAAGAACTAAATGTTAAAATGATGATCACATCATTAATTTAATGTCCTCGTAAGTATTGAAATAATGAAGATCAGTCCTTCCGGTATTATTATATAGATTGTTAGCGAACTACGTCGATATCTTCAATTATAGATTATCGATGAATTCTTTCGTCTCTTGTATTAGATGAAGGCATTAAATGAAGAAAGAAATTATTAAAGAAGATAGAAAACGAACTGTTTCCTGTGGCTTTCACGTCGTGACGATTCTCTGCAATTCATCGAAATTATCGATATGAGTGTTTATATTTACTACCGAATGATATGAAGTATATATAAAATTCGTCCTTTTCTTCGTAACAAAAGGAAATGTGAAGAGGAAATCTTCTTAATTAGCCAACGATTCGTAGACGATTTAATCAATTTTATCTGTGTGTATCTGTATCTATTTGCCGACTAGGCGTACTATGGCTGTGAAACTCAAACACTTTTTAAATCAAAACTTAACGATGCGAACTTGATAATGTTTATAAAAATAAAAAAATCAACAATTTTCATGTAGTCGATCCCGGGGAGCGAAACTATGGGGTCCCTTGGTTTACCCATAGATGTGCCGAAGCCTTCACCTCTTCGTAGTGCTCCCTATAAAACATTTTCTGCTGCATTATGGCTCTCTTTGGCTTTTTCCTTGAGAGTCGCAGAGTCAATTGCAAAAAAAGTTTTAAGGTTAAGGTTAACCTAGCGATAGGTTTTTCTCATTGGAAGCGGAAGGGGCTTCTTTTCTAAATTGAAAAGGAGCATTTCTTCCCCTATTTGGTTCTCTTGGTGGAGGTCATCTAATGATGATGGCCAGCGATATCAAGTGGGCTGGGGCACAGCTGGGTGTGTGTGCTGTGCGACGACAACCTTGGAAGCATTATTTCCTTGAGAAAAGATAGTGAGGATCTGGCCGTCCGGGACGTGTGGCAAGTGTGGTTGCGGCCGCGTACAGTATGAGATCACCCAAAGCTGTATAGCTTGGTGTAACTTCTGGATTGAACGATAAGCCAAGAAGTTAAAGGGTGTCCACGGAGGTCAGGTTGCCCAAAGTATGCCGGACGAATGCCTTCTTGCCTGACTGCTGGGTACGGCCCGTCGGGGAGAATTCGTGGTGGCTGCGATTACTCCAAAGTTTCGCGGGGAGCTATTTAAGAGGTGCTTAGATACGCCTCGACGCAGACCGCTAAGCGAGAATTTAGCCCACACCCATCTTCTATTGCGGTACTTCAGGGTAGCGAGGCCCCCTTCAATGGGGATTGTCTCTCTCGTTGAGGGGTCGTCAATCAACTTACCTCTCGATTGCCAATGGTTGTGTGGAACCCGTCTGATTAAGGCTTCATGCCAGGTGCAGACGTAAAACACACGGACACATCTGTAGCCGATCCCGGTTGTGTCGGACGGAACTATCGTTATGGCATACAAATATTATTGACAATCGTAGCGTTGATATATAGTTTTTCTATCGGATTGTTCAACCGACGCTACCGGCAAGTTACGCCATTATTTTATTTATTTTTTTTTTTAATGTTTTGTAATTAACATAAAGCTGTAGTAATAAAATGTTTTCTTCCCTTTCTCTTAAAAACACAAAATCTCATAAAGTTAACGATGAATATTTTAAAGCAAAACGAGAAAAAAAAGAGATAGAATATATTTCCCTATTTATACTAAGGCAATTAAAAAAGTTTGAAGGGAGGTACCGAACTGAGGATAGACAAGAAAAAAAAAAAAAAAAAAAAACCCTCAAGACTTATTAAAAAAATTCGTTTAATTAAATTTGTTTGCTGTAAAAGTGAAGAAAGCCAACGGAAACATTTTCTGCGCACTCTATATGGTGATTGTTATGCTGTCACTTTGTGTTGTTTTTATTTTGTTGGTTTGTTGTTAATAACTTTTGTTTAAGAAAAACATTTATAAAATGGAAGGGCATGAACAAAGTTTAGGTCGATCCCTTTCATTTTGAATGCTTGCTATAGCTATAGCTCGCGAAAATAAATTTTCCATTGAAACCATTTCGAATAAGAGCGAATTGATACGAATCTGACTTGGGCATCTCCGCTCGTAAGTACTGAAAAATTTAACCTATAAAGATATATTTTTAGATATTATTCGGAAACATGCAGAGGGCAATTGTAAGCATAAGGAAATTTTTAAGAGCCTAATAAAATATTAATCAACACCGTATACGAAACTGTTGTCTATCCTAGAAGAGGTTAACAAAACATTTCCTTAAATCCAAAGTTCTTTTTGAATATTTCTCTTATTAAGTACTTTTACCCTGCAGTGAGTATAAAGTTTATATATAAATAATTTTATTGCGTTTAATAATAAGGTGTTCAACATAAACACACCAGCCAACAGGTGCTCTTAATGATTATGACTTTCGCCAAAAAAAAAAAAGAAAAAAAAAAAAAAAACAAAATGAGAAAAACAACCATAAAAAGCTTTGGTTATTGGGGTTACTTGGCTAGTTAGATTAAAACGGCTTTTTTCTTTCTTTTTGTTCATTTCGCGCGTTAATTAGTACGACAATCTGACTATTTAAAGGCTAACAATTCTTGAATGTGAGAAAAATAAATGCAAAAAATTATTTCATTAAGATTGACGAAAATGATAATCAATTTAATGCGATCGGGAGTGTTAGAGTTTAACGCGATATGGATTCAGTCATCGATAACCGTAAGTATATATGGGCGACTTAATGGCAAATCGTTTAATGCAAAATATATTCTGTGCATGTCTGGCCTTTCCCCAAAATCGCTTAATATTTGCGACAACAAACAAAACCGATCAAATTTAATTTTTTTTTTTTTTTTTTTTGGAAATGAAAAGATAAATAAGGAATTGGGAATGAACTGAGAAGGCAAAAAACATCCTACGTCTCTTGAAGCCTCCTTTCAAGCAATCATTTAATTGGTGCTCATTTATTTTCACAGTTGGCGATAACCACTTGGCAGTGGATGCAATTATGTTCAAATGAAACCTTAGCAGAAGTTCAATATGGCTCAGCCCTCTCTCATAATCTTCATCTTCGATACTCAGCCGTACGTATGAAATTTTTGTTTCGACTGTTTTTTTTTTTTTGTTTTAAAAAAAGATCATTAAGTTTAAAATAAAAAATAAATTCATTTTGTTTACACAGGTAAACACACACGATAGCATAATGCTATGCTTGATGATTTGAAGAATACGCATTACCAATATTTCAGAAATTCAGAATTTTATGAGAACAATACGAAAAAAGATTATTTTTGTTGGAATTTTTGCTTCAGATTAATGTGTTCGTTTAAGAAGCCATCGAAGATCCGATGATATTTATCTTAACATTTTTGCATTTACTGCAGAAAATTGAAAACATAGGAGTTACGCCCGTATCCCATATAAATAGTGAATACACATAAAAAATCCATGCATGTGTATGCGGATATGCAGGCGGATATGGCAGGCGTTAGAGTGCAAGCTTGGTTTCTTATGTGCATATATATGGCTAACCTTTGATTTCAAGCTTGGTTCGATAAGAAAATTTCAAGGTAACGTAATCAATAATTTCTAGTCTCTACATCAAAGATCTTAGAGGTTATGTGCAACCAATTGATTGGTCTTTTGAAAAAGCTTATAAAGTTTATAACGGAGAATACATTTCTAATATTTCTAATAATTGCTTGTTAGATAATTTCTGTGGTTCTGACCAAAATATTATGCTACAAATTCGCCGCTCTCTTGGCTTGGAACTATTGAGAAAATCATGAAGGGAGTGAAGGAAATGAATGTGCGGTTTAGTGCCATAGATGCATTGGCTCTTCCCAAATTAGTTCGCCCAATTTCCGACGATTAACAGTAACCGTTTTTATCCTTGGCAAGGTCAGCGCTTTTCTATGCCCGTTTGGTGCCGCCCCTAATCAAGATTGTAAATTCTCTACCTTTGAGCTTGTGTAGGGTTTGTGCATTGTAGCAGTTACATTAAGAGTTCTTATAACTTTATGGTACAATATGTTGTGTTTCCGTATCAGAATTCCATCTAACGCACTTTGTACGTATATTCATTAAAAAAAAAAAAAAAGATCATCATAATAGCGTAATAGACTAGGCTTAACCATTGTTAAAGCTGCCAATAAGACAACTGATGTGAAAAGTTTTTGTTTTTGTTTTTTTTCTCATATTATTTATGATAAAATATTTTTGCAAAACTGTAGAAATTTTTCACTTGGACAAAAGTATTGATTTGATTTTATTTAAGTGGGCTGGCTAGTCTTTTGATCAACTATTTTTATCTACGGCTATTAAGCTTCTAAATAGCTATTCCAAGGATCAGAAAGTCACGACATGACTATGAAACATCTAAAGCATGTTCTAAGCTAATCATAATCTATTTATATTCAATGTAACGATAAGCATAATTTTTAGAAACTAAATTAACATTTATTAAAACCCAAATGTAACTTAAAATTGTGTCTTTAGTTTTGAAAGTCATTATGTCTCTGTTGGTATCATTTAACTTGCAGTTAAAAAACGTACAAGCCTGCGTGCGTAACAAAGTACACATGCTTGAGCAGACCATTTAGCGAATTTCTTTTCAACTTTATTTTAATAAGAAAACTTCTTTCATCATATTTTAACTTACACTACGTTCGCTATAGAATGGTGTAAAATAAAACGCGCATTGCACTTGTACTCGTAAGCAATGGTTGAACTTAAATGACATGTTCTTTAGCTGTTTTGTATATAATATCCTGTAAACGTACATATATATAAACATATATATAATAAATATATATATATATATATATAAATAAATATATATATACATATAATTTAAAATTTATCTTTTTTAATTAGTGACGCTGCGCACAGAGTAAACACTTGTTAGGATAAACAGCCAGTTTCTAGGTGTTTGTTCGTAAATGGGAAATGGGTGTAGTGCAGCGCATACATACACGTTGATGGTGATGATAACGATGGCAGTTGCTCTTGCTGTTGATGCTTATGCACTTAGGTTAGTAGTAGTAGTAGTAGTAGTAGTAGCAGTAGTAGTAGTAGTAGTAGTAGTAGTCGCGTTAGTAGTGTTAGTAATAGTTATAATAGCAACTGCAGCAACGTTGACAAACAAACGTTTTGCTTGACTAAATTTTCTCTTTTCTAGTAAGTATTTCATTTAATTATGTTTATTTTTACACCTGTGTATATACATTAAAGTTTTAATGGTGTTTAAAAAAAATAAATAAAAGGAAGAAATAGTGGAAATTCATTTTGCACTATACACGACATTGGTCGAATTTTTCTTATATATCTTTCATACATTTTTTATTTTATTAAAAAAAAAAAAGCAAAAGAAATAGAAATAGAAAAGAATTCTCTGGACTTTTCCGAAAAATACTGAGATAGAAGAAGAATTAATACTTAATCATTTCTAAGACGTGACAAAAATGTAACAATGAGTTGTCATTCCGTTTCAATCAAACAGAACTCCGTACAAAGAATATTTCTTAATGTTCTTTAACTATTGATAAATTTAGCATACTTTCCGGTGCTGAATAAAAAATAAACGAGAGAACAACTTTGTAAGAATGAAAAAGGTAGCGTGTGTTTTATAAAAACTTCACTGTTGAGAATATGTTTTTCATATTTAATTTCCGTTTTTTTTGTTTTTTTTTTGTTTTTTCTTCTTGTTGTCGCTGCTGCAGTTGCTCATTATTTTGAAAAGAAAAAAAAAAATTTCACTTGTAAGTTGCTTTTATGTCTCGAAAGGGAACGTAAAACGTAATGTTATTTACTCTACCCAAATTAATAAAATATGAATTTTTACTTTTGTTAAAATTTTTATTTATCTTATTAAAATTTATTATTAAAGAAGTTTTTTAAATATATTATTGCAGTATTCAAAAATTACCTTGATGATAGAAATGCTTTGAAGGTGCCAAGCAAACCGGCTCTTCTACCTTGACGATAACAAGCGAAATCAGCTCCACGTATACCTTGTAAGTCCCCAATGTAGGGCTCATTTAGCGCAGCTATCCTTAGCTAAAGAGGATATGTACAAAAAGAAAAAAATATCAAAATACTTTAGAAAACCTTTTGGAATTATTGATTTCTTTTCTTTTTTCTTTTAATATAAAATATACATTTCATCAATGATGAGACCTAACATTAAAAACTTACCATACGTGGATACCACTAATAGTTTTTATGAGAAATAATTTTATATAATACAAAATTGCCGGCATTAGTTATTGTCATTTTTTTTTCATTTTTAATTTTATAAGAAAAACGAGAGAAAGAGAGAAAAAAAAAAGAATAGATTTCATTTTCAATTTTCATATTTACATAAGAAGCGTTTTTCTTTTGTCGAGTCCTTAATGTTAACAAGGTTACCAAACAAATAAAAAGTAAATACATAACATTTATCATAAAAAAAAAAAAAACACTCAGCCTAAAAGCATGCTTTTTAAAATGTCTGACGTTGTACTGGATACTTTTTTATTTTTTTCTTTGCTTCCTTATAAAAACGATTACTATACGAGTGTCAATCATTTTCCTTCTGGCAATAAATCACAGATACGACATATTTTATATAAAATGTCGTTTACATATGTTGTTAGGAACATATGCGTTTTGCGTAAAAAAACATACCCATGCAAGAATTAAAAAGTCGTCTTCGTCGCTTAATGGGCTGTAAAGATTTTATCCAAGGAGCATAGAAAGCGTTTAAAGTGTGTGAGCTTTACGTTTTTTATTTTTTTTATTTATTCTTTGAATGACAACATATTAGTATAGAGTCTTACGCGTTAATAAACATTTTGTTATGCTTTTATGTAAGATTTTGTGGTTTTTATATGCACGTTCTAATGGATGAAAATTAAATTATGAATTTGCGTTATATTACATTACATAAGATTTAAGAGAATATTAAAGAAAACTTTTTGCTCTTATTCAAAATCAGAGATGAATTTCAATTACTAAGAAATTTTATCTAATAATTTCTCCCCAATTCTATAGGTAAGCGAGCATGAGCATAGCTATGCTTTTCATTTTGTTTGCATTCGTCTCTGAAGCTCTTAACATACATATACTCGGGCCAACTGAGAAATCAAATTTTAGTCTGTTTTACAACAGACACCTCGAACGTATTCTCACGTATTCCGAATAGTCCGAGGAAGTATTGGAAAGTTTAATGTACTTTTATTAGCAACCTATGAGGCCGTGTTGAGATAAACCGATTTAAAATTTTTTGCAAGTTGCTTAGCTTGTTTCCACTAGAATTTGAAGGTAAAAATTTTTCTGGGATGATTTGCACAAACCAGGATTACAATGAACTTCTTAGGGTGGTAAGTGTTCGTGTCCGATAGGGTGACAAAAATTGTAACTATCCTGAAATTGTAAGCATATGTAAGTGAATTTCTAGAGATTTACAAAACCGAACCAAAAAAATTTCAGCTTTTCGTTATCAAATAGTCAACAATATATAGCCAGGCGGTCAGCTTATCATGAGTTCATCGAATTCGTATTATTGACCTTTCGCTGGTGGGTGCAAAAAGTTGCTTGCAATAATTAATTACATAAAATTGTGTTCGGGCCATACATTGATAAATAAAGAAAAACTTGAGTCGAAAATCACTGAACGATATATGATGGTGTCATTAGCTAATATATAAGATAAACAAACTATTTGTCAAGTCGAACATTAATGAATTTCTACGCTCGTAGTCAACACTACTAAACGTAATATCAAGTAATAGCAACAAAAAATTCTCAATCAGAAACTTAAGTACGTACATATTACTTACGATAAAAACCATATTCCTTGTTATGTGAACAAGCAAAGTGAAATTTTACCTCACATGGTTTACATGATATATGTGTATATGTATATATACATATTTATAAGTTTTACTTTCCTTCTTCTCATACAAGGAATATGAATGCGATTTCGATCGATATATGCTGTATGGTGTAATTTGCGTAAACAAGTATGATATGCTTAAAGGTTATGTTTTTTCGTAGCCCTTTCATTGTCTTGTTTTGATTACTGAACGTCTGTTTGCATATAGTGCATGTGCGGTTCTACGCATGCATTGTGTGTAAGAGATGAATTTCAATTTTAATTTTCTAATTAAAGTTTTTTTTTAAAGCTGAAAAGTTTACTCTACTCTTAAAAGGTCTCATTCTACTGTACATTTCCTAATTTCTTAACGTTTTCGTAATGGACAGAACAACGAAGGTAGAGTGCAAGAGTAACATTGAAATTATCGAGAATGTAACAGCATCAACACAAAAAAAAAAGCCTTTTTTCCTTACTTAAAAATTTTACCAAAACGAAAAATACTCAGAAGAATCATATTACAATCGAAGCGTATTTGAATCACATGCGAGCTTGTTTGCGAGTGTAACTTATTTCGTATTTTATTTGAATCGTTTACTTTGCAAGCAATTTACGTGGAAATAATAAGAGCTTTCCTTGCGCACTATTCTCTCTTACGTGGCATTGGGTGAATTCTTGTTATCCTTTACTTCAAATTAATTTGCAAAATAACTTGTTAGTTGCACTTGCCAGATGTGTCTAATGAAATATTTTGAATCTTAGAGGTTTTCCTTGTGTGAGATAAAATCGTCTTTGCAATTAAGTTTTAAATCATTCCGATAAATGTTTGCTTCAAGCTTTAACCTAATATTCTATACTAATATTGTAGATCAGTATCAATTTCAAATCTGATATATATATAGACAATTTGACATTTTGGTGTGTGTGCATAAGGATATTAACAGAGCGTAGCGTGCTTAAAACAATTTAAAATATTACGCTAGTCAATAGTATGCGTACTTTTCAAGTTGTCTGATGTGTACCGCCTACCAACAATGCTTGATGAAACAATAAATTTAGTTTATAACCATTGTTTGTTGTTGTTGTTTTGATTTATTGAAAAATTCTTTATTTTAAAAAATAATAATACACAAAAGCTATTTGCAAAAAAGGACATTTGAATGGTTCATAAGAAGTCTTTCGTTAAAATACTTTTCCATGATAAAAACTGCTAGAGCAGTTAAGAGCATTCAGATACATTGCTTCAAGCTGCCTTTTTTATTGAGAAGCGTTTTTTTTTGTTTTTTTTTTTTTTTTTTTTTTTAATCTAAAAACTTTATTTACTTTGTGGACGCCGTTTAACAGTTATCTCAATTTCTTTTGTATTTGCGATTGCGGTTTAAGTAAGCAAAAATTAACGCGAAAGCCTGCCATGTAAATGAAGTGGAAAATATTCACTTCATATAAGTAAAAATTTTTGAAAAATTTCAAATCATCAAAGTGGACGTAAATTTTAACTTTTTCAATATTCCTTTCGCTACTAGAAGGCTTTGAAATTTAAATTACAAGCTTACCCGTACCGGAGTTAAGATTCCCTTTTTTGCTTTTAATCTATAGGAACAGCTATTGTATTAAAATGTATGATTTCAGAATCAGAAATTATGTATTAAATATTTTACACTCTTTATACCTATACATCGTGTATCGCATACATCAATGATTTCTTTTTGCTAGTCTTAATGGGAAACTGTTTTTCATTTTTCTTTTAACTCGAAATCTCAATCTCAACTCATATCGTTGTTATAGTGATCGAATCTCTTATACAAAGCAAAAATCTCATCATCGTCATCTCATCAGTTTGGGTCGCCCGAATATTGGCTAGGCATGGCCAATTTTCCCCATTGTTATACAAGTACAACATAATATACATTCATATTTTTATAGATCAATGCGCTGTAGTTACTGAGTAATGAGCGAAAAACATCTTTTTAATCCTATTGGAGAACAGCAATGCTCTCAGTTTACATGGTATTGCATTGTTTCGGCTTACAGCAGACTTTGCATAGACGGACAGATGGTAATGCTTAAGTCAATTCAGAATTTGATGCTGATCAAGAATATACTTATGCTTTGTGGGTGTTACAAACATTTTGACAAAACCTACATACCCCTCATTCTTCGGCGATGGTTATAAGAATATTGGTGTGAAGAAGCTTACATCATAAGCAAACAACATAAACGGTATATGTGTAGGTAATCGAAGAGTGCAACAACCAAATTGCGTTATAAAAAATTTCACTCTATCGATATACAAAAAGTAATAAATTATTTTAAAAAAATTTGAGACAAACAATTTAATATATCTTCAGGAAATGCAGTATGCAATAGCAAGGAACGATTTGGAATAGATGCAATTTTTATTATATCAAATAATTTAGAATAAGTTTCTAATATAACGAAGCATGTCTCTCTGATTTCTATTTATGTAATTTGTGTTCAATTTAGAGATCGTAATTATCAAAAATAATTCAATGAAATTTGCGAAAATGACGTATTTTCGAAAATTTCCAATGCAAACGAAGTGAGTTATTTTGAAATAGAACTGTTATATAGAACTATGATCCACATTAATTTGTAGGTAAAAGTGTTGAGATATAATTATATGCACGCTACAATGATTCGATTGCATTTTTACTCTCTATTCCAATTATATATTTAAAAAGATTTTTTTGATCACATTTGACAAGTGCTAAAATTATAGTTGAACAAAGCCGACCATTAAGTACTGTATACCACTTTTCCTAACTTTTCCTATTATTCATCTATTTTTTTTTTTTGACATAATAACAAAAACTATACCTGGAATAGTTTGCGTGGAAGGCTTTACCTAGGAGAGAGTACAAAATATAACCTGACGTAAGCCAAATTTAGTTGTATTGATATTCTTGTCAGTAATCTTATTATTTTTTATCTATTTTCGCCATAGAATATTAAAAGTTCTACTCTACTTTCGTCTAAAAATATATATAATTGATGATGTGGATTTGAAGCAAACGATCTACGTGGCGCAGATTCTGTATAAATGATTTTAATGTTGTAGTAATAATATCGACTAATATTGATTTTGATCATTAAGCTTAAAAAATACGAGAGACTTTTGTCTTATGATTATCGTTGTGAGTCCGAAAAATAGACGTACGGGGGTCAAATTTATTAAAGAGGTCTTTTGTATCAAATTACGAAATATTCAAAAATCGACCCATTTGCCATATAAGGCTTTTCTTCTTTGCGTAGGGTCAGTTACATACTTTAGAGAAAACTTGTGATGATAGCTTCTTTTACTATCAATAAAATTTTTATTCAAATGTTAAAAAATCGCATACTTCAGCGTACAAGCAGAAAGCTTAATTGATTTTTATATCGTACCATTTTTTGCTGCGTACAACCAGTAAACGGAAAACCAAATAAAAATCCTCAGATAGCCAAATGTCTCCTTTAACCGTTGAATGTCATTATCGCGACAATAGTCACTATCATCATCATCGTCATTATCATTATCATTGCCATTTCCAAATATCATTGATTCAAAAGGAAACAAATGAAAGGAAAAAATGTATTAATTTGTTTTTTTTCTTCCCTTTTTCTTGTCTATCCATTTTTTTTTTTTTCGTACATTTCCGGTTAAATTCAAGCCATAATTGCGCTTTGTTCGCCCAAAATTTGTTCTCTCTATATTATTATTGTATGCGCGTAAATATATGTTAATAAAACAATTACAACAACAATAACAGAACAATTGTCCTAAAAGTACCCAAACGTTCATTTTTTTCGTTTCAAAGGCAGGAAAGTCATGTTGAAATTTTTATATAAACCTATATATATATATATATATAAAGAATTTTTTCACATTAAATTGAAGCTCTATGAAAAAATAATTGCTATTATTTGTGCTATTTTTTTTGCTCCGTGTGGCCGTTAGCCTTGCTGTTCAAAAATGAACAAAAAGAAGAAATAATAAAAAACGTAAAATTGAGAACAATTTAACAAATTTTAAAAATAAGATACATTCTATATGATATGTAAATACGTACAAACCTACACACATCCATATAAACATATATACATGCATACATACATACATTCATATACACATAAGCACGCGCCTGGGTATGTATCTATATGTATATAAATGTATATAAATACAAATACATATATATATATATATATATACATGTATATATATATGTATATAATTTGTAAATGGATCTTTGGCTTTTACGACAATCTACAGTTTTTATGTCCATCAGCAAACGACGCGAGTATGCTAATTTCGACATACGGCTGGCAGCATGCATAGCTAGGTGTCGAACAACGTTTGTATTTTATACATGGCCATCTCCTCACTTCTTTCATAGATCCATATATGTATTATCGTTTCTCTTACTTGTCATTCTCGATTCAGTTTTTCGGTTTTATTGCTTCTTCTAAGTCGGTTCTGGCATCTTTCGATCAATTTTTCTATCCATAGCTGATCTGTCCCTCTGCAAGCGGAATTTTCAAGATCACGGAATTGATAAATAATACAAAGGTGAGCCGTCGTTCACTCAAAACGGAAAACCGGATTTAAGCCATTTTTAAATGAACCACACTCCCCCCCACCCATGGTTAAGAGACTAAAATATTCTCGAAAAATTGTAATTTTACAGGAAAGTACATCACACGATTTTTAGATATTTAGTGAGGGCGAATGGTCTAAAATTCGTCTTAACTCAATAAAAAAAAAATAAAAATAAAAATAAAAATCAAGAATATATATGTATATAGTTTTCGTAGTTATTTTTCGTTGTTATCGTTTATTTAACTCGTTATTTAGTTTATTCACATGTCCTGCGATTTATAAGCACATATGCATAAGCTTTACTTACTACTTTTACGTTCGCCATAACACTTTATCATCGCATATGTTACGAGCGAAAATAATCTTGAGAAGCCGCATTTATGCAACGCATTTAAAATTCGAGTTCATCTGTATATGTCTGCCGCTTGATGCATTTCTCTTTGATCTAATCTATGAATTTATTCTTGCTTAGCACCATTACGTTAATAAGTGTCTTAAAGATTCGCTGCAAGCTTCCATGCAACTATTATGTTTTCTTGTTTCCTATTTTGTTTGCGAAGTTGTTTTTTTTTTTTTTTTTTCTTTCTCTTCATTTCGCCGAGCATGTTTTGTTGGCATATTTATCTTTTGACTGTGTGTGGAATTTGGAAAGTTAATCGTTAAAAATCACTCATTTTGTTTAACCGTCCGCCCGTATACTCCAACTCTTTCATTGGATTTTTTATTTGTGTCCCCGTCGTATGTAAATTGAAATTTATGGACTTTTTACTAAAGTGTTTGAGAAAAAATATTTAATTTTTTTCTTTTTTTTTTTTTTTTTTTTATACATAGAGAACTAATTTTTAACTATAAAAGTATACAATTTCTTTTTTTTTTCCTAGAGAGGGGGAGTGGGTGAGCGCGCTTTTATTTTTTTTTTAAGTAACTCGCTGAAAATCACGAGTTGTGAATAGTTGCAGAGAAAGTATTTCAATAATTTTGTTAACAAAAATTCATTTTATTTTATTTGCGAATTAAGTGAAACATTTTTATATGAAAAATTCGCTTGTGTTATGCACTTTCTGATAACATAGAACGATGATGTGGCCTTTGCTAACTGCTGTTATTGAAATGTAAGTTTGGAGAATATTTGCAAAAAAAAAAAACAAAAATTTTAGTTTCATCTGAATATGAAGGACATGAAGTGCCAGCGATTTATTTGCATTTATTCCCATTGGAGATATCTCGTCGCAATTTCCTTCTACGCTTGCGCGAACGTTAATGTTGACTATTAAGTCGAAAAACCGCACGCTTTTTGGAGAAATGTTTCCAATTTTTCACTAATGTAAGAAGCTTTCATTCTCTAGAAGGAAGTCATTCATAAACCATTATTTTATTGATTCGCACAAGTTGGAGGACGTTGAGTCGTTCACAGACCTAGGCGTCCTCTTTGATCGTAGGCTACGTTTGCCTAATTTGCACGTTGAGTTCTCGATAAGCAAAGCTAGGTCCGCTCTTGGTTTCATCAAGAGGTGGTCCAAAGAGCTAGATGATCCGTATATTACCAAAAGGCTGTATACGTGTTTGGTTCGGTCTATACTAAAGTATGCTTCTATTGTGTCGTCTCCTTCATATAGGTGCTATGTAGACGCAATTGAATCTCTTCAAAAGCAATTCCTGTTTTTTGCTCTTAGGA
>KK502431.1:744911-771080 GCA_000688735.1 Glossina austeni | reverse complement strand
TTCATTGGAACTCGACTGCTGTTTGTTTTAGTTGAGTTCTGTATAAGTGGAATAAATAAATAAATAAATAAATAAATAAATAAATAAATCTTCTAAAGGTAAAAAGATAGTGTGAACGCATGTTTTAATTCTAATTGTCAGCCTATGCCTATGTCAAGTATGCTTTGTATATGGATTTTTATATGTCTTCTTATCAATACTAATGTCTTCATAAACTTATGTTAAAATGTTCTGTAAACTTATGAAAATATGTTTTCATTTCTTACGGAGTATTAGAGACACATCCAACTCAACTTTGTTGATTGATTCTTTCGCTGGCAATGAGTCTTCTTGCATTGGCTTAATATGTGGTATGATAGTAATAGACGCTGCCATAGCAAATCCTGCATAATCGACGCGTTAGGATCGTTTAGAAATATATTCGTTAATGTTTTCAATTCGCGTAATTATGCTACTTATCGACATAAGTAGATAACAAAGTATATACGAGGGTTCGTATTTTTCCACAATTCGATGAATTATTAATTTATTGGAAGGATTGTAACACTAGTCATTTAATTTCAGAGCAAGCAGTCATGCCATGAGTTTTGATAAACAATTTTTGCTTTATCGAGCAAATTTTAGGAGTTTAGGAGTTTAAGAATTTTAAAAGAAATTAAAACAATTGAAAATGTATTGGAATAACAAACTGAGTAGATACCGATTCTGATGTTAGTTATAATGATGAAATTTCAAATTCTTCAAATCATTCATTACGAATACGAGTTGAAAATGTCGCGTGAGAAACGAGTGTGTTTTTGCAACTTTTTAGAACATTGATTAAGAACAAAGAGTTGACATTGAACGTCATTTGCATAAGAACGACATACATATAATAACAGCCGTTTCGAATGTGATGATGGAGGTGCGTTTAACATTTTACATAAAGTTTATGGGAATATTGACACTTGATGTGTGTGTACATGTGGCAGCCAGTGAATTTAACAAAATAACAAAATAAATATATCATCAAAAATCCAAAAAAAGTGAAACGTTACCATGTGACATGTCGTACATAACTATAACAAGCAACGGCATCAAAGAAAATAATTCAATTTATTGAGAATGAATTTAAAATATGTACGCATATGAAACATGCATAGGTTGGTTATACCATCACTCTTGCCGAATATCGGCGCGTATTGCATGGATGGGTAAAGAAATCACTTTAAACTTAATTCTATATAAAATGTTTGTTAGCAATGTTAACAATGTAAGAGTAAGAGTAAGAAAAGAGAGAAACAACAACAAAGACAACTTAGTAAGTTACACTTGGCTTGGGGCGAATCTTTTAACACCCATCATAAGCTGGAAGAAGACATTTATTGCCATGCCGTATATATCGATCATAAATCCATATCGTGTATAATCATCATAACAAGTTTTCATAGGCAATAATTCAAAATAAAATTTGTAAAGCAGTTGTAAAGCATATTTACACACGCTTCATTAACAAACATTTGTTCTCTCTTAGCTGCTTATTGAACTTGATATGAAGCTTTCATTCCTAACAATTGAAGACTCAATTTTCAAGCTTCAAAGTGTATGCCCAAGAATTTCGAAGGGCCCCGTTTTAAAACTTGTGCTAGTCACAAGTTATCGATATTTCGGTGATAAATGCGGTTAGACCCATAAAATGGTTTTACGGATTTTTCAACTTTAGGTAACGAAAGTGACAAAACAGCTTGAGATCATGTTTCCTCTTCGAAAGGCAATTATCGTAATCGTGACTTTAACTTGAGGGCATGCGACAGACGGACGAGGGCTTATTTTTGCACATTGAAAAATATTTGTGATTTGTGATGATATGTTGCCCCACCGTTTACGATAATAATCGTGATCGTAACGATAACGATCGTAATCGTGACTGTAACTCGAGGGCAAGCGACAGACGGACGAGGGCTTATTTTTGCACATTGAAAAATATTTGTGATTTGTGATGATATGCTGCCCCACCGTTTACGATAATAATGAGAACTAGATTGTAAGTAGATTTAAGATTTGTATTTTATGGATGTAGATTTTATTTGTGCATCCATTAAACCGCTCAAAAAATATATAGTCTTAGGAAAGTTGTAAATTAATTAATTTGGTTCACTCATTTCATTCGAAAAACAGCAGCAGCACTTAAGACTAATAAACATTTTTTTTTTTCTTGTCAGACGCTGTCGCTGGCGAAAGAATGTTTAATAGGGCCCAAGACCCGTTTATGAGCTAATATCTAATAGAGAGAGAGAGAGAGAGAGAGGAAGTTCCTCTTTTTTTTATTTATGCGATATCTAATTTATTTAGCATTCGTAACGCAACGAAGTAACTTAAACTGAATTCAAATAAAAAAAAGCTGTAAATTTTGATTGTCATGCACTTTGAGGTTATGTACATATTTTGAATAAAAATTATTATTGCACATTTTGTGCCTTCCTTCGACAATTCTAATATAAAATATTATGTAAGGACTTAGAAATGTTAACCATGTTTTTTTGTTACATTCAAAAATAATTTTTCTTTCCATTTTTTGTTATTCAGATTTTCTAAAATGTGTCAATGACTTAGTAAATAAATTCTTCCTAACATTTACTTCAATTAATCATTTTTATATGAAACATTTCTCTATTCTTTCTTTTCTTTTTTTACGTAACATGACTGACAGAAAATTGATTATTGTTTGTTGTAAGAGTTCAAACACAACTCTAAAACATCAATCAAAATTGTACGAAATATTTTACAAAGCACTTGGAGGCGATACAACTGCTTCCAATTATGCTCAATAGTTCAATAATTTAGATAAGGACTCGTTAACTGATAACACGTCACGCTTTAGAAAAACAATATTCTCAGATGCTAATAATGCTCGAAATGTATCTGACCTTATCTAGCTAGAACATTCATTAAAATTTTAATGTACTGAGTAGTCTACGCAGTAAGGACGAAAGTAAGATCCCTCATGAAAAACTTTAAAGAAACAAACATACTATGGCTTTGATCATATTTCAGAGGGATTTTTCAAAAGTACGAGATGCGATCACGCAGTCAAGTCAGTCGTGTTTAAGACGCATTATCGAAGAAAACAATTTATACTGTAGTACTAAAGTAAAGAAAACTACATCTGCTTAAAATAATGTTGTACAACATGCATCATTAGTGGCAGCCATGGTAAGACAACAGATATTGAAAAGAAATAGAATTTTCTTTACGCAAGCTTTTGTTTTGAAGATAAGAGAATGACGCACAAAAACTAAATTGTCTAATAACGAAAGTGACTTGCAACCGAGGAATTAAGCAACTAATTGGCGCAGGTGTTCCAACATTTTTTTCAAAATTCGAATTAGGAAATATTTACCGACTTTTTTTGTTCTTTTGTTATGCAATAACAGCAGTAACGCTGTCTTCCAACAGCCATTGGACGGACTGCTTGCTCTTTTATTTTCATTATTTGTATGGGAAAAAATGTCGTTAATAGTTTCATGGTATGATCTAAAATTCTCTCAAACGTTTGCAAAGCAGCAGCATATACAAGTCCGTGCGCTATGATATGTTTGGAAGAAACTAAACAGGACGTAGAAAGGAAGTGTGATTTGTTTTCCTTTCGTCGTTTATTTGCTATTGAAAAATTCGAAATTTTCTGTTCCCCAAATGCTTGAATAAATTTCAATGAAGAATTTTCATATCAAGATATGTGCACAAATCTTTTATTATTAGAAAAATTATGTTGTAGGAATAATTTGTCTTTACCTAATTTACTTATTATATATATATATATACACTCAATTCTCTTTTTACACGATTTTTTTTACACGAATTTGATTTAACACGAGTTCAAAAGAAAAAAAAATTCTTTTTTTAAATGAATTATTTTGTTTTAGCACGATTTTTACTATTTTTTTAACTTCTTTTATATTTACGAATTTCAGATATATTTCCGTTTTTCGAAAGTAGAAATTATTTTTTATAAAATATTTAATGAATTAAAATGTGTAAGCACGAAGTAAATTAAGTGAACGCTAACAAGAACTTTTTAATATTGTTTACACCTAATTCTCTTTTTACACGAACTTTTTTACACGAATTTTTTTTACACGAATTTTTTGGGAACGTATCTATCGTGTAAAAAGAGAATTATATATAATTATATATATATAGTTATTAACTTTGTTTGCTTACACATATATATTTGACATATTTCTGCAATTTCATTTAAGAGCTATTGTGTGTTCGTAAGACTAGCTCCCTACAAAATATCCCAAAATATTCTGTAGTTTGTTCATAGAATATTTTCATTGAAATTTATTGCATATCAAAAAAAAAAACATATTTTTTACCTATTTACTCTGTTTGGTTTCTTTCCTACACGCACACATCATAGCGCTTATTCACTTACAAATACAGAATTGTGTATGATTTCTGCTTTGCAAACGTTTAAGTGAATGCGACTTCATATTAAGAAACTATGAACAGACTCTTTGATCTTACAAATAAGGAGAATAAAAGAGCTAACAGTTAGATGACTGCTGCTTAACAGCGTTACTACTGTTATTAATAACCGAATAGAAATACAAAAAATCCGTAAACATTTCACCGATATGAAGATAACCCATCTTTTAGCAAAGACAAAAATGTTAGCTAAGCACAGTTGGTTAACTTCAAGCGAAGAGAATTTTCTAGTTGAGATTTTCAGAAAAAATATGGGAACATCTTCTCATTTAGTTGTCTCTGTTGCTATATAAGAACAGTGGTAACTTTTAGAGAGAAAGAAAGTAAACCGTCGATGTTTTATTCAAAATAATCGAATACAATAAAATGTAATGATTGTTAATTTTCAGGTTTAGACGATTCGCAATAATTTTCTAACGTTCTTAATAATTAGTCCTCAACCGTCCGTATAAATAACACATTGCTATTATTATAATTTATTGCTATATAAACCAAATTGAAACATATCTGAAGAGTATAGTTTATGTTATATTATTATTTTTATTTTTATTATTATTTTTTGTTTTTTTTTATACAACATAGTAACGTGCAAAAATGTTTAATAATATATTACAAAAGAAGAAACTTTTATGTTTGTTGTAATGTTATTACGTATTGTTACGTTCATGCGAAAATATTATTATTAAAAATAATTACCGTTTCGTATTCCGGCGCTGTTGTAAACTAGTGTTTCAAGGGAAATATCTTTGATTGTTTAATTTCTTTTAAAACAGGTAAAAAGATTATATTCGCTTCAAGCAAATAATGATTACCCACCGCCTAGAGCGTAGAGGCTTCGAGTTTCGACTTTTGCACTTTATTAATTATTATTTTAACCGCAACAGATTCAATTATTTATTTCAGATCAAATGGCCATAGGAAAATGCAACCAATTAAGCAACGAGCAGATAGACAGACAGACAGACAGACAGGTAAACATAATTAATTTTATATTTTACGTACGTTTCCCTTGAGCTTTAGTATACTTTTTGGATTTTTAAATACTACGATTAAGGGTTCAAAACGAAGCGCATAAAAGTGAAGATTTTCTCTTCCTCTAGAGGTGGGCAGTACAACAGAGACATATTAAATTGTCATGAATTCGAGTTAAATTTGATGAATATTTCAGTGTACGTTTCAATTTAAAAAGCATATGAAAAAAAAAAAAAAAAAAGTTATAGTAAAATGATTTTAAATTGTTCTTTATTCTTCCTCTTGTCCGTTAAATGCATTATAAAAACAAAAAAAAAAAAATAAAGAAAAGAACACTTAAACCTTTCTCTTTGACTTTTCCTTTTTTCTTTTTCTTTTTATTTTTAATATGTGATAAGAGATATTTAATTAAATTAGGTAAATGGTTTCAAAATGTAAGGGAAATTCTTTAGAGAGAGTATTAAGCGATCCTAAAGTACATAAATAAAATAATTTGTAACGGTTGTGCAAAGACTTTGCCTTAAGCCATTCAGTCATCTTTGTACCAGTGGCTTGATTTAGTGTTTCTTTTTCAAGTCCTTTAAGTAAAAAAGATTTATTTAATAAAAATACAGTCTCGTTCTCCTCGCAGAGTTGCGAAGACAGTGCGAAACGCTAACATTAATATAAGTATGACAATTATTTCCGCATGAAATGCAAAAGCGGACAAAAAAGAAAATTAAATTTAAACTTTTTATGAAAAACACAGATGTGTTTGAAGAAAAGAAAGAAGGAAAGAAGAATATAATATCTAACTAAAGAAATTTCTTCTTTTTTTTTTTCCCCCCCCTTTATTTGTTTCGCTGTGAATTTCAGATACCCATCATCTAGGTTTGAATATTTTTAAAGTAATTTATGGTTCTTAGAATTTTTTAAATGGAAGTTCAAATTTCTCTTCTTTTATATCTCACCTCATTTGCATTATAAGGGTGTATTAGGTTTGTGTAGATGTATACAACGCCGAGAATAACGTGAGATATTCATACCTTTTATTTTACCCATCGACCCGGAATCACTTTCTGAATCAATCGCAACTTGTCTGTCCGTCTGATCGCCTTGTATTTTTATATTCAACATACAAGTGGAACTTTTTGAGATATACTGAAGAAAATTGGTACACCGATGTTTCTTGGCCTACCAGCGGACCCTATTGAAAATGAACACAATCGGATCACTTTTTTTTTGTGATCATTTCCAATGTTTCTTTTGAAAAGTCGGTGGATGAGAGAATTGCATGAAGCAAACTAGTGGTAGATCGTGGCGTTCTGTAGTGTTTCTACATCTTTTATTCAAAATTTTTTACTCTCTTAACATTTTCAGTAGAGCTACAAATTTTGCCTACACAAAACAGGGGAAAGGTAAAGGTGTGGTGTACTTTATAAGGTCTTTATCGCATATTTTCAAATGGATCATAAAGTCGCTTTAGTAACGGGTAAAATATGAGAGAAAGTTTACAAATTTCACTCGTTGAATTTGTTTTGTATTAATTAATATCTTCTGTTGTTATTTTTTCCTTTTTTTCTGCTTGCTTCGCTCAGCCTTTTCGTGCTCTAGAATAACCTCAAATGCATAGAAAAAGGCGAATTGATATATGTGGAATACATTCACCTATTCATAAATAATAGGATGGCGGGAAAGTTCTGTTGTACTTTGCTATCTACGGCCAGGTCAACAACTAGTTATAATACGTCATGTACGGATCTTATTATTAAACGTACCTTTCGTGAGATATAAGATAATTAATTTTAACACTGCTCATCAGCGAGTTTCGAAGTGTAGAGCGAATAAAATGGCAGCGAATAAAATGAATTTAAACTACGGCATATGGTATGGGGTTGCAGCAAGGCAGCAACGCATCATTTGCTTGCAAAAACTGATGAGACGAACTGGGAAATGAAGTTCAAAATTTTTGAAATTGCGAAAAATGATTTGCCATATTTTGTTTCGAAGACTACAGTCTCGGAAAAGACATTTTGCGGTGCATGTTGGAAATGATGTAATCCACATCTAATTATTTTGCAATTTCAAAGGAACTTGACATCCATAGCATTTAATCATTTAAAATACAACAGAACTTTCCAGCCAAACTAATATATACGTATATATATATATATATATATACAGTATACAACATATATATATACAGTATACAAATATTTTTTGTTGTATTTAATTGTGGTTATTAAAAGTGCCTACATTGGGCCATAAATTGGGTCAGAACAGACAGAAGGTTTTATTATTGCAATTGAGGTCTGTGAATGAAAAGTCTGTGCAAATTCTGAAAAATTCAGCTCAATTAAACATTCTACGCATGATGAATTTATTTACTTTTAATGTTTATATTTTATTATTATTTTTATTACAATTGATTTATAGATAGAAATAAATGCAAAGACTTAACTTTTAAAGAATTAATATCTAAGGCTGTTTTTAAGGCTTTATTGAAAACTCTATCGCACTTGACATTTTCACCCACGACCATTGGGTTGTTAGTCGAGAACCTTTGCCTACTCGGCCACTCAGACGGATTATTATTATTGTAAGTGTGAAGCCATTGACAAAGTGACTACATGACTACGAGGTATGTAATTATCATGTACAAAAGAGGTAATAACGTAAGTACATGTAACATATAATTCAACTGAAGGGATTACTAACGTAATCACCATGCTTTATAAGAGCTTGCATGCTTTATAAGAGTAATCGTTTTCTGCGAGCAAAATGCGAAAGTTAGAGGCATTCAGCTTCACATCTAAATCAATTCAAATAACAAAATACATTTTGTGATTTGATAGAGAGATAGAGTAATTCTCGGAAAATACGGAAACAGGCTACAGCAAAAGCTGTAACAATAACAAACATAAATGGTATAAGCGGTGAATTTAGCCTACTCACTACCTTACGTGGGACTTATGGGATTCACGATTTTCTTATTAAATATTTTTGAAATTTTTCTACAGAAAGTTGGCAGATTTTTGATATACACTTACGCTCAATTTCAACTATCTCTCGTTGATAAGTTCGGTTGAAAGTTAATTCAACTTTGGTTAAGGACAACCTACAAAAATGTGTTTGATTCAAAAATGTTCTTTTTTTTGTTAATGGGTCACAATGCGTAATCCTTGGGGAACTACTAGTGGAAGAGGTTCATTGCATTATTTGAATCTCCGATTTTCGGGGAAAAGCATGTTCAAGCATGCTCAAGTTATTGATATTCTTTATGTTATTGGCAAAGTAGCTGGTATGAGTCACATGACTTGACTTCAGTTTTCGTATAAGAGATTAAAATCTTTAATTACGCAAAGGTTAACAACGATTGTAATAAGTTATGGGCACATATTTGGAAAAGATGCAAGAGTCAAGGAGAGTTTAACAAAAAAAAATTTGGGTTTGGAGTTGAAATCTTTTGAAAAAATAAATACGAGCAAGCAAAGCCCCTAAGAAGAGTTCTTGATGCGTATTTTTGTGTGCACGATTAAAGAAATGATAAAATAAAAAAAAACGTCACCATTCTCGGATGATTGGTAAAAAAATAAATTAATAAATCAGAATCCATTCTCTGTGTACATACGTATGTATGCGTATGTACATAAATGAACTGAAGTTATTTAATAAAACAATTTTTCCCTGCATAATATAATAATAAATAGTATGCATTGTTTATGCGATGCTTCTACTTTATCAAGTTGGACTTGGTTATGTACAAACGAAATATATGTATATGTATAAAAAGATTCTTTCGTTTTTTATTTTCACTCATTTTACTCATTTTGGCTACCTTTCACTTTCATAAAAAGAAAAGGAAAAAAAGGATTTATTTTTAATATTTCCCCAACATAAAATAACAGAAAAAGAAAAACACACTCATGTGTGTGTGCGTGGATAATAAAAGCAATACAATAACACTACATAACGGAGAAATTAATTCAAAAAAGCACAATAACAAAAAAAAAATAAAAAATAAATAAATAAATAAAAATAAAAATATCCAAAAAATATTTGTATATGTGTATATGCATAGATAGGTGCATGAATGTTAGTAGAATTTGTATTATTATTGTTATTATTTATTTATTTATTATATCATTTTTTTTTTTTTTTGTTTTTTTTTTAAGAAAGTCTATAAAAATGAATTCAATAAATAAAATAAATTGCAGCAATAAAATTTCATAAAAATATATGTTTTAAATGAACTAAAAAAATGAACCAAGAAAAAAAAGAAAATAAATAAATAAATAAAATTATATGAAATATAAGAGAAATATACGCTAGTGTATATATAATTTTTGTCCGCGTATGTGGCTTTGCGTACGTTTAACCGTATCGTGTGAGCTTGTATGGCTTCATTAGAGTTCATACTTAATGTCTGAATGTTTTCCGTTTTATCCTTGCAACGATACTACTATTGTGCCTGTGCATATGCGTGGTTGCTTGTGCGACAGTATAAAAATAAAAGAAACATATTACAATCATGTTACTTACCGTTGGCGTATTGAGTAATGGCGGTAAATTGTTTAATAAATTCGACGACTGTATATCAATGCGTATAGGTGGTGCTATGGTGGTCGGTGGGGCTGGTGTGGCAATCGGTACCAACGTGCCAAGCTGAAAAATAAAGATGAATTCTGATGAATTTAAAAACTAATTGTCAAAGAGTATGCATAAGCGTTTTTGTCGGTGTATTTTTTGCACAACTTGTAGATAATTTTCTTTGTACTCGAACATCGATAGAATCATCGATTAATAACTAAGGAAACTTAAGCGATTCAGAAAAAAGTATTGCCTTATTTATTTTATTATTTAATTCATCGCATCGCATGTAGTTCCCCTCTTTAATCCTACACTTAACTAAGCAGTTAAGGCATTTTTCTGAAAACTTAGTTATCTTAAATACAAAACAGAGCAAAGCTTCTTACTATGGTAGCCAGTGAAGTAAATATGAAGAAAAACAGGTTAATGATTGATTACAAAATTTGCTTACCAACTAGAAGATACTTAGTTCACATAAAAAGTTTTTAACTCTTTGTGCAGAAGCAATAAGCGTTTAATAGCATGAGACTATCAAATGCCGAGTTGGGTTTAAATTTGTGCACTAAACAATAAATTTTAGTGATTATAAGTGGATTTCGACTAGTTGGGGACCTTTATCAGTGCACCGATCAGCAATCAGTAATCTTCACCTACACAGATAAACTTTCGAATCAAATGCATCCCCCTTTTTTTATCGCGTACTATCTATCATTGCTGTTGTTCATCTTCCGCCTTTAAGTCATCGTCATTGTCTATACATGCAAGAAGGCTGTCTAAGAGGCGCGAGAAGTCTATCTAATATTTTTAAGATAAATCATCAAGAGCTCTATATTAGTTGGACTATAAAATGGTGTAAATAAAAGAGAAATGGAAACGGAGCTACAATAATAGGGCGCATGTATTATATGTAACATGATATGTTACACTGACTGGACTTTACCAATTCATTTTTGGCTGCGTTCACATTTAGAGAATGTAGTAAAATTTTAATAATTCCATGCAACGCTATGTAGAAATCATGTAAATCCGTGAAACGACTACGTGCTAAGTGTTAATTATTAATAAATAGTGTAAATGTTACGCTTCCTCTTAGAACAATTATTAATAATCACATATCAGAGATGATTTTCGTATGGAATTTTACTAACGATAACCGCAATGTTATGGTTATCTGCCAAATGACTGTAATTGTTTTAATGATAAATCGTTGGCTTCCTCTGTGCGGTAAAGCTAAAGCGTCTTTTTACGTTTGTGGTTAAGAACCGTGTTATGGAATACATATATATACAAACGAAAACAATAACGAAATCGACAAGTTCAAGCTTTCTCCAGGGAGCTGTTTGTAAACAGATTTATAAAGTGTTATGAACACTCAAAAATTGTGTGCTAATGACTTTTTCCATAGATTTCCGACTTGCCTGCAATGTTAAGGTACTATGTATATGTATTAAATTGCGTTTATATGTTAAAATATTTATAAATATTATCCCCCGGTGTATAGTGTGCATGCAAGGAAATCTTACAAATTGCTATTCTTCGATATATAAATAAAACACAAAAATATATGTTTTATAAGCGTTTCTACGATTTCCTAACAATAACTTCAAATATTTAAGAGGAAAATATATGTATAAATATTTAATATATATATAGATTTTATTGCATTGGATTTGTGATTTCATTATTCATTTTTAACTACTCAAGATATTCATCAGATATTTAGCAAATAAATGTATGAGTTTTGAAAGTGAAATTGACAACCATAGTGAACATAGTGAACAGCAAAAATTATTTTTACTAATTTTGTCATCTAAAAATTCGATGTAAATATGAAAAAAATCTGATGATCGCTTGAAGGAAAGTAAAAACAGTTTTTCTCCCATCATTTTTAACTCATTTATTGACTTGAAACTATTCCATGTAAATTATATTTGATGGGAAAGTAAACGAGAAGCGAATACTTTTCCATTTATTGTCTTTGTAGATGATTGGTAGATGATTGGCGTGTATTCGTTTCATTATTCACATTGGAAGTACACACATTGGAAGTAAGCATCAGATGCTGTATAAAGTGCAAAAATTCATGTTCGGCTTAACATTCTCGGAGAAAAGAGCTGCCAAAGCCATCTCTACGAGAGTCAAACTTTACAACTACGGTAATTATTGATCTAAAATATAGACCGGATGTATATCAGTAGTACCTATATTCAGAATACTGGAATTGGAATACTCAGGAGTACGCATCAGATGCCTAGTGAAGTATAAGAATTCTTGTTCAGCTTAACATTCTTGGAGAAAAGAGCTGCCAAAGCCAACTCTACGAGAGTCAAACTTTACAACTACGGTAATTATTGATCTAAAATATAGACCGGATGTATATCAGCCCTAAACAAAAATTGCGTGGAAATAAAGTCCACGTTAACTAACTGGCAGGCAGGTAAAGTATATGCGTAAGATTTCCTTACGTTCTTTCTCAACAAAGTTTTCGCCATAAAAAGTCAATCACGTATAAATGTAGTATAGTACGGGAGAAGGTTAATAATTTTTTTTTGCAATGCAAATCTGCCTATGATTTGCTTATGCGCATATTGCTCACATAAAGTGACAAAATTTTATATAAATATTTATATATAAAATAAAAACTTGACTACGTAGTAAGACTTTTTATATATATATAGCTACGTATGTAAAAAGTGCTGGCCCATAAAAAAATGTGTAGAAAATCTATAAATTCGGTTGCAACTGAACCTCGTTACAATCCATTGTAGGGTTGATCTGTTTGTTCATACTTTGTAGACGTTCTGTTTGTTAAATCATATCGTTTTTGGGTTTTGCAGGAATATCTTCAATATTTACTTTTTAAAAACCAGAAATCATTTGAAACTCAAATAAATGTGTTTCGTAAGGCATATACATATTTATATATATATATATATGGGCATCTACAGATTGGTGAACCTGACAGGAGGCAAATAAAATCGCTATTTTATAAAGAAGAAATTAATTTTAAGGAAATATTCGCGAATTTAAACCGACCTATTAAACATAAACGTATAAATAAATTATTCATAAAAAGTTATTAAATCTTGTGAATCGTTGTGAAGGCATATCACTCACTCAGTAGGAGTGAATCGCCATAAAAAAAAAAAAAAATGAATCTAAAATGAAAAGAAACTTTTGAGGCAAAATCCTGTATAAGTGCGAGGTGAAAATATTTTCAATTAAAATAAATAAATATATAAAAAGGCAAAAGTTTAAATCTATGTTGCTTTATGTATATTTAAAACAAAAACCAAAACAACTTGATATAATTAATAAAAGAACGAACAAATCCTACAGTCTAACGCTTCCTTTTTAAACATTTTGACAAAACGAACATCTTCACATCTTTCGTTGGTTGGTATAAAGAAAACGAAATCTTGTTTTCCAAATACTATCATAAAAATAATTTTGAATTTCGAAGTGAAAATTATAATATTTCGTTTGAAACCGCTCGTAGCAGTGTTTTTGATTTGCACTGATGATGCAAGCAAAAGTTCTCTTTGACATTAGCAAGCAATAATGATCAGTTTAAATATGCACCGAAGTGTAAGTACGTCCTTCAGTGATTGATACAAAAATTGATTTGACGTATATATTAGGGGGACCCATAACTAATCAATTATTTTATTTCAATTATAACGAAGCCTTAAAATCTCTAGTGGTGTCCGATCAAAGGTTAACTATACAGGAACTATCAAGAAGCCTTGGGTCTACCTGGTCCACCGTACAAAGGCATTTAAAAGAAATTGGCAAGGTACATACACATACAAAGTAAATGGCTTCCAGACCTGTTGTCTGAGGCCTATAAAGATCTTCGGCGAACAATTTCCAATTCCACGCTCACGAGACTAAGCAGAGATCCATTTTTGTCTAGGATCGTAACTGCAGATGAAAAATGGATCCTTTATGATAACATAAAGTGATCGAAACAATGGTTGTCTGCAAACGGGAGACCTCTTCCAACCCCTAAACCAACCCTATCTCTGAAAAAGGCGTTATTGTGTATTTGGTGGGATTGGTCCGGTATAGTGCATTACGCATAATTATTGAAACCTGGGGAGACAGTTACTGCTGACTTGTATTGTCAACAATTACAACGGTTACGAATAGAAAAGGTGTGATACTCCAACAAAATAATGCCCGTACTCATGCAGCGAAGATTACTCAAGAGAAAATTAAGCAGTTAAGCTGGGAACTTCTACCGCACCCTCCATACTCTCCAGACCTAGCACCGTCGGACTGCCGTCGGTTCAGGTCACTGAAGCATTCGTTACGAAATAAAAATTTTAACTCCTTATCCGATGTCCAATCGCATCATGACTTATATTTTAAGTCACGCCCACCCCACTTTTTCAAGAGCGGGGTTCAACTTTTGCAGGAACGATGGCAACAAGTCATCGCAAACGACGGCGATTACATAAACGATTAAAAAATAAAACTGCCATTTCAAAAACACATTTTGTCTATAAATGCAAAATAATTGATTAGTTATGGGTCCCCGTAAAATATATGTAGATTTGGCTCAAGCCGAATATGATTTTCTATTGTGTGTATGTCTTTATGTATTAGATGTGTTACTAAATACTATCAACTGAGGTTGATTGCTTCATAAAACGCACCTGTCGCGTTCAATTCTGCTGAAATCAAAAGGTATACATACTCCACATATTGGTGCTTGCACAATATAAACTTCAATTGTTATACAAGCTGTCCTTCAGTCTATGTCAAAGGGTCAAAGAGTTCGATGGATGGGGTCAAACTCGTAAAAAAGCCAACTGAACGTATGAAAATGATTTGGTTGGCTTGGAGTGAAAATTGCAAAAAAAAATTTTAGACTTTAGAAAGCAAACCGAGAAATGATCTTTAATTTGCACGATTGTCGCTATTTGAAATGGAAATATAATCAAACCAATTATTATTAATGTGAATACAAAATGACGTAAATATCTTTGAAAGATTTCATAACGTAAAAAAGTATTTTCTTGGCCTGCAAGTTTAACTTTGTCTTGCATGCAAGCCTTTTTTGGTACAAGAATTATTCATAAATTTTGTGCTTTGTGGGGATATACTCATCTTGTCATAATGTTTGCAACGCCCGAATGTTTTCGACACTTCCGAGACCCTATTAAATATATATATATATGCTTGATCAGCGCGAAATTCTGAATCGATTAAATCGTATTTATCCGTCTATCCGTTAGAGCATTGGAAGTGCCTGCACACGGGTTGGTATCGAAAGTGGGCCAAATTGGCCGTAGCACGCTCCCCGTAGCAAAGCGTGAAAGTGAAGGGAACTCTATTTCTCTAAGGAAATTATAAAAGACAAAAGGCTGGTATTTTCCACACTTACTTTACTCTTTAACTCTGCTATTTATGTACAAAAAATTATGCCCGCCACAAAGTAATTTCCTTTTTTTTTTTTACCTTTTTATGATTTTATGCTTAGTAATCATCAGGTAAAGTTCTTTAAATGAAGATTTATTGGTGGATTAATTTTTTCCGAAGCATACCATCGACACGAGTATCGAATAAAAGAACTTGGAGAGAAGAAGATGACAAGGCTGACAAGTATGTTAATTCCAAATTAATTATGGCGGTCGTCATGGCGTAGTGGATCAATTTTCGTAACAATACATTTGAGTGGACTTTTGTCCACTTTTTCTTTTATGATCATAAAAAAAGCATGGAACGCTAAAAAGTTGAATGGTGATGGGCAAGAGCGCAAGAGCGATACAAAATTGAAGCAAATAAAATCACCTTATAATGTGTAATGAAATGGGTTAATAAAATACCTTTATGTATATGATCAATATTTTAAAGCAATTTCAGTTTTCTAACATAAGTTCTTCTTCTAAGCAATATGTTTAACATTTCACATTTATATATCAATATAACGAACACAAACGAATACAAACGCATATTCTTTAGTTTATTGTACAAGATATAATATGCAAAACAGTTGTCAGTAGACCGCATTAGCTTTTTCAAAATAACTAATGGCTAGCACTGGTCTAGTGGTCATCAGTTACCATCCATTCCTTTAACTATTAAGATATCGAGTTTTTTTGCTTAAAATATGAAAAACTATGAAAAAGGTCTTGATCGTTAAAGTAAAGAAAAATTTAAGTATGAAAAAGATGTAGATTGCGAAGATTTTTCGTATAAAATATTACCGGAAAGTCTGAAGCGACTATTATAATATCCTATGGCATAAATAAAAGTATACTATGCTGTTGTTGGAGAATGTCTCTTTTTTGTTTTTTTTTTTTTTGTATTTGTTTGCTTTTGCTTCGCTTAAAATATGTCACTTTAGATCTTATCAATATTTTCACCATCAGTATGTTTGCATTCACATCACATGAAACAGTTTTCAAAAAATGAAAAAAAAAAAAATATGATTTAATGGTAACCAGATGGTTCGGCAACATTCACTTCGCTATTCACATGAAAATGAATCTTGAATAGAATTGATCATTTATCAGGAAACAGTTGGTGGGTTAGATGGATAAAATTTATTGATAAATTGTGTTAAAGTATATGCGAAATGAAAGAGCTGCATAACTTTCTCTTTATCTCTCTTTTGTTAACGAGAGATTTTCATAGTCAATTGTTCCTGCTATACGCACATATATATAAATATTTTACTTTAATCTAATAAAAAAAAAAAAAAAAAAAAAAAATTAGACAAAATCATTAAATATTTGTTTAGGAAAATTATAATCGAAATCGGTGCGTTCTTCATACGCGTCTACGTTCACAGATGCTTGCTTCGATAATTTAAAAATAATTTAAAAAATTAAGCATTGGGATGTCTTTGTTAAAAAAAAAAAAAAAAAAATTAATTAACAATTTCAACCTTGTTGTGCGTTGTTTTTCTTTTTTTTTATATATTTTTATTTTTATATAACTGACGGCTTAATTTCGATATATAAAAGTCGATAGATAGAAAAATCTACAAAACAAAACAAAATTTCAATTGATTTCATTCTATTTGAATGCACTTATTAATGCGGAGCACAAAGAACTTATCAGATTTGGTAAATGTTTGCGTTCAATGTGTCAGAGACATTTTATATGGGACGTACACGAAAAGCGTGCTAACACGGTTAGCAACCGTTCTGCCTGTCTGTCAATTAGAAACATGAAACTGTGCTTGAAAAAGTCTCTCTCTCTCAATTTTTTTTCTTTTACAGTTATTTAGATGATTTCAAAGAAGAAGAAAAAAAAAAAAAAAAATCAGCAAAATGTCTTTACACGATGCAGATCAGTTTCATTAAAGATTCACTATAGATTTCCCACTTTCGCTTAATCAAATCTCTAATTCTAATTTATGTAAGAACCTTGAAAAAGTGCTACCAAATCTCGAAAATATTATCTTGAATATGTTAAGTACTATTATTACGTAATAGTACTGCGTAACAAAAATCTTATTCACTACTTTAATAATAAGATACAAAGAGTTTTACTCACAAACACATTGGTTAGCAGTTACTTTAGTTTTACTTTGTGCCTATACTCGATTCCTTAACATTTGCACGATTATCAACATTATAACTTTGAGGACGACTCTTCTATACTCAGTAGGTAACTTACAATTTAGATGTTCGAACTATAACTATATATATAATATAAAATAAATTGTTATCATATCTAAGTAGTTGTCGGGATATTGTAATAAAAGCACGGAAAAAGTTCTAAAATTGTTCCAGAGCCTAGATGTTGTTGTTAAATAGAACATTTGGGCAGATGGACTTGTCTCGTTTATGTAACGATAATTAAAAATATCCATAGCTTATGGGACGTATGAAGCATATTTCTGAATGTCACAAACAATATCTATTGCTATAGCAGTATAAATGTAATTCTGTTTACCGATGGTGAGCGTAAAATTTGAACAATACAAAGTTTGCATACAATTTAAAAAGCAATGCTGTGCAGAGCTTTCACATTACAAATATATGTGATTATAGTTTTATTTAATAGTAACAGTTGTTGTTGTTGTTTTTGTTTTTTTTTTTTTTGTTTTGTTTTTAACACTCAACAAAATTCATAGATGTGAACATATAACATATGTACGCACCAAAGTCTATGTATATACATATACATATACATACATATCTGTTACATCACTCAATAAATCTCCGGTCTGACATATGTACATATGGCAATAGTTGCTCGGACGATCGTGTTCAAATTTCATGACAATTTCACTATTGGTTTACAACTTACAGTTGTTTAAGTTGTTGTTGTTGTTTACCTTTTTTTGGCCGATTTGAATGACTTTCGCCGTTTGCTGTCCAATCACCTGATTACCGTTTTGATATATCAAATTTCATCCGTTAACAAAACAAACAGTGCCCTGAATAATCAATTCATCAGAAATTATATGGATCTGGTAACAGTAACGCCATATATATATATATATATATATATATCGTCGTATAGGAAGGGGACTTATTGAGTGATGTGTTACATAAAATAAATACTTGTATATTTGTATTTTTGTATATGTAATCAAATAACAATGAAAAACCAACCTTCGATAAAGCACTTATTTTAATTATAGCATAGCACCGTAAAAATGAAGAGAAGGACAATAGTAAACAATATGATGATAAGCAGATGGAGAGGCTAAGAGTAAGAGAAATATGAAGATATATATATATATATATACACATATGTAGGATATATATGTAGAGAGATGAAGTAAGAGAGAGAGAGAAAGAGAAAGAAAGAGATATAGATCGAGAGAGGGTGAGAGGGGAAGAGAGAGAATGAGAATGATATAGACGGGTGGGAGGGAAGTCAAATGATAATTATAAAATATCAACATAACTAAATGACATTTTAATTATGTTTTGTTTTATTTTATTTTGCAAAATTTTTCTCCGTATATGTTTACGCGTACACATACACACGCCACTATATTGTAAATGTTTATGATAGAATAAAGTTAATGGTTAAGCATGACATTTCAATGGCTATTTAACAATTAAATAGTAAATAAAATTATTAGAGTAAAAGAATGCCCATAATATACTTTATAATGGCAAACGCCGGGAAATAGCGGGATTGCAAATAAAGGGTAAATGATGAAATTTTGAGTTTATTTCGGAATTTATTATTATTACTATTATTATAAGGCAAATGTCGCGTCAGTCATTTAGGTTGCCGACTACATTTCATTTAACCACTGTACGCACCGAGAATGTTAATCTAAATGCGCAAAAATCGCGACTTCCGAGCTTGAAGTGAAGGAAATGCCTATAAAGTATATAACGTTTCAGAGAAGAGTAGAGAGCATTTAATTATATGAAAATCACTTCAAATACAAAGATCAAATGCACGATTCGTGTTCTGATTTTTGACGAATTTATCGCATTTACAAACTTTCTGATAAAAAGTGAAAGTTTGGCATATACAGCCCTGGCCAAAAGTATGAGGCAACCGTATAAAACAGCTGCTATTCATGAAGTGTAATAAAACAAACTTATCTGTTCAATAAATAATATTCCACACGACCACATGGTGTTGGTTTAAAACAAAGGTTTATTTTGGTATTTTGAGGGGGGGTCATCAAGTATCAGGTGCACTAAGTTTGAGAAATGATATATTTATTGACCGATTGAAAAGACAAGGCCTTTTCATACTATATAAAAAAAAAAAAAGAAGGCAAAAATTTTGACGCATTTCCCTCAATAAATTACAAGCGTATCAAGTAAATGTGAGAAATTCTCATGCAGTTGTCGTAAGAATCGCTTACCGTGTAAATTCAGTCAACGTCAATAATATTTTCATTTCATTTTAGTTATTTTTTATTATTTATTTAATTCTGTTTCCTTTGAAACGCCAAAGCATTAACATTGTTTAACTTTGCCCGACTAACAGTTTTAGTGCGTATAAATTTTTAAAATGAATTAAGTATTAAGCTGCTATTAACGAAGCCAGTTTTGACCAGTCAAAATGTGAATAGGATCAAAAAGATCGATTTAAAAGCATTATTGCCTTCATTAGTTCAATTGATGTAAAGGCATTTAAATAGATTCCGAGAATGCAATCAAGTATGGTTCGAATATAAATATCAAGTAATTGTGAGAAGCCTATCAAAGGTCATTTCCCTCGAATGCCGTACAACGTATGTAGCATAGTTTATCAATCATAGCTCATCTTCTCCTGGGGATACGATGGCGAGACAGGGAGGAATTTCTTTTTTTTCGATGGCTGATTATAAATGTGTGAGTAATTGTGCCGATGATCCCAACAAATTTCAATAGCATTTTATGGACAAATCTTTCAATTCAATCAATGAAAATATGTTTTAATAGAAACACGTCGATTTATATATTTTATGGGGATAACAAGGCTCCTAACTAGATATTCGAAAAACGAAACGAAAGAGCGTGAAGATTCGCCATAGGCGCTGGCTCATAGATGGATGAGCTTACTTTATGATGACAATGAAGGAATCCGCGCCGCGTCAGGGCCCATTTTTTGCTAAATGTTTCAATTTTTCAATGATTGCAATTATTTTACCTGTAGAACAGAACAAAAGCTTTTGACGGCATCGCACATCGTGGGCGGCCTATGTAAGAAGGAAAAATTTTAAACTCAACTAGCTACAAATTAAAAAGATCGTTTATGTGAATTGTCAATTTTATGGATAAAGCTTTCCAGAATTAAAAAAAAATTCGTGTGCCTCTATAAGAAATCATACAGTTTATGTTATATATGCAAAGTTAAAATGTAAAATATCGAGACAGCAGAAGATATAATCTCTTGATCCCAGCGATATTTCATAATGCCATAGTTCGGTTCACCAGTGCGCTATAATTATTATATAAGATCTCGTTATATGTCCTTAAATAAATTATAAACAAATATTAAGTAAAATTTTCAAAAATTTTTAAAACAAGAATTTCAAGTAAAACATAATCAATCAGTAAGGAATGACTGAGATTCTTAAAAAACCAACACACCCTCACATTTTGATTTATTTATTTTCTGTAAAACATACATACATAATAATATTTTTGATTCGAAAAAAGTGCACGTGACTTTTTTTTGCAAAACAAGAGAAAAAAATCATTTAAATATGACATGTTTACGTTTACGTGGAAAACTTCGTTAGTAAAATTTGCGAAATTTGTCAAATATTTTTCGCGAAAGTATTTCGCAGAGACAGTTGTTAGTCATGTAAAAATTTAATTTGTATAATAGAGAGAAAAAAAAAAAATTTGTTTATTTTTTGTTTTTTGTTTTTTTTTTTTGTTTCTCCAAATTTTGTAACAACCAGATAATGATAAAAGTTTTAATTACCCTTTTGCAAAACTTAAGACAGTTAACTTATGCTTTCTCCGAAAATCTAATTAGTCTGTTTTACTTAAAGTTGCAAAGCACACGAACAGAAATTGTCCCAGCAACAGCATACAAGCAGACAACAAACATAATATGTTACTTTAGCATAACCATTATTATCTCTAGCAAGCATGCACAAAAATTCAGTACAAAACCAGAGAGTTGTAAAGTGAGCGAACTATGTTAATATGACATGAGCCGACAATTTACATCTTAACACATGAATTTACTTAGCTATGGCAACGAAACCTAATCAAAACCTAATTAGAATTTGAATTATTTTGTAATTAACAAGAGAGAATATTAAAAAAAAAAAAAATAAAAAATTTAAAAAAAAATTAATAAAGAAAAGCCTTCTATGCGTAATTTGATACGAACTTTAGTTCCATTCCATCATCAACTAAAATCAATATATTATATAATTTTGATTGTGCGCTCAGAATTTTGTAAACATAACCCAGTTTTCTAGTATTTTTCGACACACAATTAATTCTAATTTTTGGTTTTGTGTTCACAATACCGTATGTTTTCCATGAGAATATTTTTTTTTTGTTTTTCACTTTTTCGAAAATATGTGGTAAAAAAGTTCATTAGGTTGAAATGTCATGTCATGCTATTCCTCAAGCACTTTAGAAACGATTGCTGGGTCAAGTGATTCAATCCCAGGTGGGGAATAACCGCCCAATGTCTTTAACGTTGATTTTTTTTTTTTTTTTTTTTTTTTGTTTTTTAAACTTACAGGGATGTTACTCTTTAACACTCCCTAACTTAATTTTATATGTATTAATAATTAGTAAATTAATTTCAAGTAATGTTAACACGTCGTGCTTAGCGCTTTAAAAGTAATTAAAGTCGGCTCGTCGCTAAATGAGGATATCTACCGCGATATTTAAATGATATTTTTTACAGAGAGAGACTACGTAGACTTATGTAACCTTAAAACGTTTATATACGTTTGAGTAATGGGAACAGCAGACTTGATGTAAAGTCATATTTATTTCTTCGCCTGTTTTGCACACACCATCTAAGGACTAGACAAAAAAAAGGGTACGTCATAAAGTTTGCAACGTCTAAGAAAAAGCTTGAGAAACCCTGTAAACTATCTATTTTCTCGATTAGCGTGCATTTCTGTCCGTCTATATGTCTGTGTCCACGTATTTTTCGACACTTTCCGAAAGCATTAGCAAAATTTCACTTGACGAAAGGATTAGCAATTCTTCCGCACAAATTAATATTAAAAATTGGGCAGGTCGGTGAAAGGACATGTCCACGTTAAACTTTAAATTGGAAGCATCCCTGTTTCCTTAAGATAAAATTTGTGGGTTTTTACTGATTGTTTATAAGTTGAAAACTCATTTCAAAACTCATTTTATGGAGCACCTTACTATTAATGCTTAAAAATGCCCAAAAAAAGTGTAATTTGTCAGTCGCAATATTTCTGCCACATTATGTATACGGCTGGACAAATCTCAAAATAAAAACGTATTCACTCAGAAGCATCGACGATAATTGTCGTTCATCTTTCCCGAAATAAGGAGAACTATTCAAAATCTATTTGCGATTAACATCTGCTACAAGCCAGAATTTGATACAAAATTCATTGCGTTTATTGCGTATATACGACATCAACATGCGTCTGCCGTTTGAAGGAAATAATTTCTCGTCAATTGCTGTATTTTGCTTTGGCTTATAGCAAGCAAGCTTGACTGTTTTCAATGAACTTATTCCATATTTCTGAAGTCATGGCAAATTTATCTATTTTTAGGCGCTTACTTGTTTCGATTCTCTTTTTTCAAAACGAATAAATCGTAGGATTTGCTTAAACTTTCCCCTCGCCGTAGTTTTTCTAAAAAGTTTAGGACTCTACTTTGTTGACCATGAATAGCTCAATTTTTAATTTTTTGCTTCGTAAGTTCCACGAGCACACAATCCGGGAAACTTCTTCGTCTGTGCACACTCTTCTACGCGTCATTGTATGAATCTATTTGCAATGAAAACGCAGTGAAAACATTATCTGCGATAATGTTCCGTTATGTGTAGCTTGTTGGCCCTTCCACGTCCTTGGAAATATAAGTAGTTGCTAATCGACTATCATCGCGAAATTTTTACCACACAGTACCATCAGCAGCTGTTTTTGACCTCCTCCTGAAAGGTGTTTTCAGTTTCACTTTATATCCTGAACCTACCTCTTTCTGGGCATATTGATAAGATTTTCGTTTTCATTATTCGTAATCTTCAGTTTCGGATGCTTCACTTTGGATGTGAACCGTTCCATCCTCAAGTGATAGTTTAGAGCGTATTACATCTAATTCTATACCGGAGCACTCCTCGCTTATGTTTGTTAATAAATCACTTCCATCGGATATTTCTTTCATGAATTTATGGGGCAAATGATCCCAAATAAACAATTATCGAACGGGTATCAGTGCGTAGAATAACAAATTCTACTTTTAGATTACTGATCAGCTGCAACTCATATAGTGCCCCTTCAAATCGAGAATTTGCCATCTACCGATATGGTATCAGGTAACGGGATTCGAAGAAACGTTATGTAATCCAATAAATTGCTCAAGCAGTTCAAATGACTGGTCTTCTGGCCAATATAAGTATAACACATACATTTATACGAAATAAAGAGGGAGGAGGTGGAAATAGAACCATTAATGAATGCATTGATTTTCAGGTATAAAAAGTCGTAACATCGTAAAAAGTTGTATCTTTATATATATATATCGGTATCATAATATCAAAAGTATACTTTCTTTTTTATAATTCAAATTAGAAAGCAGTCAAAATGAGTTCTTGGCTTCGAATCACTAAGATAACCTTTCAAGACATATGAGGCTGAGAGTGATTCGAAGGTGCTGTAGCGCTATGCCAGGAAAGTGAAAGCTTGAAATAAAATTGTTAATGTCGCTTGCGAAATCGCCTGTTGAATTATATATGTCGCGGCCTTTTCCTCTGCCATTTTGCAATGCGTACGATGTGAAACGTGCGACCCTGTCTTCGGCAGATGCAGTACAAGAGTCAAAAACAGTCGAGGGTAGAGAATGCGAAGCACTATTTGAATATAGAAGGGCAGTTTTATAGTTCTGAACTTGTCGATTAACAAAAAGAAATGAAAACAAATTTTTTATATATTAAAAAAAACATTTCTTTGATTCATTAAATATTTTAAACGCATCTTTCCCAAAACGATCCGAGGAAGATCTTTTAGAATTTTCATTTTTTCCATCTGAACTTGCTGCAGTATCCTAAAGACAACAAACCCAAAATCAATGGGAATCATTTTTCTAATAAATTACTTCAGAAATCATTATTAATCAAAGAGTGCCTTTTTTTGGTCGAAAGTTGAAATTTTACACTTACACTTTTTCCAAACATCTACAAACAAATAAAACGTATTAAACTTTCTTTTCATTTGCAAAGAGTTTCACCAAATAAAGAGAGACAATAGGGAATTTTAACAAAGTGGTCAAATATTGTTGTTCTCTTAGCTATTTTTTTTTTTTATCCCAAAAGTTTGTCATATAATCTCTTTTCTTTAAGCTGCGTTGTTTGTGTTCATATGAAATTCAAAATATTACTCATACGCCGTGAAGTGGTATTTTAATGTGAGAAACGACTGCAGAAATATTTTTTTTTTCTATTCACTTAAATGATTCTTTAAATAAGTATTTAAGAATGCTATAAAGCGATCACGATGGGTGTGATAAAATTTTAAATGATAAAGAAGACACATAGTTATATATTCATTTTTCTCACAACGAGACTATATGTATACGCTTGGTTAATACTATTTCTTACGTTCCGTTTTTTTTTTTTTTTAAATTTCTTCTTGTACTTCTTCTCGCCTGAGTGGCCGATTAGGCAAGAGTCTCGACTAGCAATTCAATGGTCGTGGGTTCAAATCTCAAGTGCGATAGAGTTTTTAATAATAATAGTAATAATAATAATAATAATAATAATAACTTTGGAAGCCTTTTTGTCTCGCTCATAATCATTTACCATTTTCCGCAAAAAACCAATTAAAAATTTTAATTGTATAGCGTATAATAAAAATTCATCTTTTCAAAGTGAAAATTAATTTCAATCGATAGTGTGTTTTGCATGTTGTATTATGAATTTCGGCTTGTACGCATATTATTTAATGCTTTTTACTTGTTTTTTATACTTTTATATGCGATTGAGTATCGTTGCGTTTTGTTCGGTTTTGCTCTTATTTAACAAATAAGTCATCAAGCTAAATATATTATGTATGTGTAAAGTTTGTGCATGTGATCTCATTCTTTTAGGCAAACAAGATGAACTGCAGAAAGAGAAAATTATTGAACGCTTACGCTTAAGCCTGTACGCATTTCTTTGCTACTTGTCATTGTTAAGCTGTCAGCTTAATCTGCAAAGAGATAATTTTTAAGACCAAAAAGTTGTTTTGGAAAATTTAGCTTCAGCTCTTGAAAATGTTTTCGGTCTTAGCTTTACATATTAATTAGCTTTGCTTCCTGAAAAAATCCATAAACAAAACTTCTGTTTACTCTTTGGTAATTGTTTTCCAGCCATATCAAAGTAATCAATTTCTACAGAACAAAAAAAGTTTTTAAACGGAATTTTTTTGTTATTTTTTTCTTTTTCGCTTAAGTTTCATTATCCTACTGTCTGGACGGGGAAATACATATATACGTATACAGATATACGTATATATATATATATATATATATATATATATATATATGTATGTATATATATACATATATATACCTA
>KK502431.1:710300-738559 GCA_000688735.1 Glossina austeni | reverse complement strand
TGTGTGTGTGTGTGTGTGTGTGTGTGTGTGTGTGTGTGTGTGTGTGTGTGTGTGTGTGTGTTCATTTCATATTTATTGCAAAAGTTATTTTCTTTAGGTTATTGGGGACTGTCTTCGTATACTAAAAAGAAAAATTGCAATTTTATTCACATAACTAATGCACATATAAATAATTTTTCCATTATAAGTGATATGTATATCACTTATATATAAATATAAATAAAAAAAAAGTCTAGATATATATATTATATTAATATATATATATATATATATATATATGGAATATATATATATATATATATATATATTCCATATATTCCATATATATATATATGGAAAATGCAGAAGGAAGAACACTAGATGTCGTTGTTAGCGGGGGGATTTACGCTTTCAGGCTAATGATTGTATATATAATTTTTTGTTTTATTCGATTTTTTTGAAAATCGAAGTTCAGTAAGTTTTTTTTTTTTCATTTTATACTTTTTCGTTGGCCTTTGGAAAACCATCGCCGTTCACAAACATTTATAAAATTTAAAGTAAATAGTTGTTGAGTAAAGGAAAGCGGAACTGCCAATTTTCACAAAAGATAATATTTGGATTTGCCACTTATGCACATACATGCATACAGACACACACACATATATATGCATATAAGTGCAGAGAGAGAGAGAGAGATGTGCAATGTTAAGTATATTGAACAACGTGCAGCTCATCATATATGCAGTTGTCTTCAAATTTACTTTGCTCTTTTCAAAGTCCTTAACCATAACAAGATTTCCTATTCATCTCTATATAACAGATATACACTTAAATGAATGCCATGTATGTATGCATGCTTGTGTTGCAATATTTTCTAATATATTAAATAAACATGAATGTCTTTCGAAAGTTATTTTCCTGCGGATGTCTGTGTTTTTGAACATACATTTTGATGTTCCCCTCCATTTATCCAATATTTCTATATTAAATATTGATTTATTTTATCTGAAGTTAAATGTAATTTTATTCCTTTTTTTTTTTTTTTTTTTTTTTTTTGGTTTATTTCTTTCATTTCATTTAACTGACATTTGATTCGACTAGCATGTGGTGCGTTACAGCCTTTGTGATTGGTTGTTGGAGATTAAGAATAATATGTTATATAAACACATTTTCGCATGCCTGTGAATGTAAAATACATATATTTACGCAGATGTGGTGGCATGGTTCGCATGTGTGAATTACATTTAAAATGCTTTTACGCTTCATTGCATTTAATTTCAAGCTTTATTTTTGGTTGCTTTCAAAATAATTTTCAACTTCATTTGATTTTCTTAAAAAAATTACCTGCTCTTCAGTTACTGTTTTTGTGCGACGGAAGTCGGTAATGACAAGTGCAAATACCATCTAGCGTTGAGTTAGTGAGAGACAGAGAGAGAGAGAGTGAGTGAGAAAAAGAAGAAGGGGAAGAAGAGAGAGAAGGAATATCTCTTGTTTTATTTGTAATAAGAATATTGAAAAATACGCACTACAAGTTCTGTTAAGAGAGTTTTTGCGAAATTAATTTCCTTCCTCCTGGTGGCTATACACCATAATTATAATATATTGATGTGCTTTGTGCAGATACGCTATTGAAGATACTAAAGTCTTTTAATATGTCCTAAAAACACGCGATAACGCACTTGCAGAATTTCACGTTATTGGGAATTGTGAGTGGTGGGAGAGGCTCATTTCTTCTACTTCTACTTCTAATGACGGAAAGCGTACTTTGATACAAATAAGAATAGTTTTTCCAATTTTTTAACGCTTGTACTATCCCATGATTAAATTGGGAATGCTTTGACACTTTAAAAAGTCAGAATTAATTCTCTGAAAAAAAAAAAAAAAAAATTGTTTATCTGGCGATGTTGTGAGTTCATTTAGTCATGTCCCCGTCTCTTGTTCATTTGTCCATCACTGTATTGAATGAAACATTCATATGTCCTGTAACCATAGTTTGTGCTCCTACTCTTAGTGCTGTGGCCACATGTTGTTGTGCTACTTTCTGGTGTAACCAGGCGTGTGTGTGTGTCTATTAGACTTAGTTTCATGTAACGACACCATTACTCCAATTTTATTTCTATCTAATATATCCTCTTGTATCCAGAGATGTTATCCAAATAAATGTTAAGGCAACCATGCAACGCCACTATAAAAGGAATGGAGGCCTACGTGCCATAGCTGAGCTAGCCAAGTCGTGAGATGTGATGTGATAGGGGGGTGGGTTCTATGTTTTTTCTCGCGGACACGGACACTAAAGAAATTGCACGTACTTGCCCCTTATCGAATATGCGGGGATCCTATGGACACGGGGATCGCGGACACGGACACTAAAGAAATTGCACGTACTTGCCCTTATCGAATATGCGGGGATACTATGGGTCTCTAGAGCCTTTCAATACCCTTCCTGCCTGTTGATTTTTGTTTGTGGGAGTTTGTGGTAGACCCCCTCTAAGCTACTTTCCTCTTCTATACATTAAAATACTGGCTCATTTTTTTTCATTTATTTTTTTCTCTCGCAAGTAAGACAAATGTAGGTGGCCAGACTTAAATGTTTCGGGAACATAGTTACATATATTGAAAGAATAAAGTTCTATAAAATCTTTAATTCTCTCTAAAATACGCCGGACCATAATTATTGGAGGTTAATGTTTCCTATTTGTTGGATGAGAAATGGCGTCATTCTTGTCGCTAGAAAAGTTGATAGCTGCAGGGCGGGTAAGGTATAGTAAATAGATCTACATGTCAATGAGCACATAATTCCAAACTGACTTATGCACAGTACCGTACTATGTCCTGAGTCTTCCAAATAAGTGTGGACCTGGCACTATGCAATCAAAATATTGACTAAGGAACAACAGACTCGAATCCAATAGAGACCAATCTAAATATTTCACTATGGTTTTGGTCGTATGAGCAATCAATAATTTATTGGTCACTTTAGCGGCCACCAAAAGCCAAAGGCTATAAATTACAAAAAGACTTTTTACACAAAGATATTCTTTGGGGATTTCTGAGCAATACCGACAATATCGACGGCCACTGTGGGTCCATTTACACAGTATTTTTCATTGTTTATCACTTTGGCATAGCATAAGACTAATAAAAGATCAATACCAAAAGCAAAATATAGGGGCACACTTGGACTTATTTCACACCCAAAATATTTTTTGGCTTCTTTGATCAGAATTCCGGACGAAACACCGTTGATATTAAATGCACATTAGTGATCGTTAATCGAGCTTCAGTTACGTCAATTTTTTCAAAACGCAACGTGCTCGAAACATAATTTTACCAATGAGTAGAATCAAATAAACCAATCGATTAAAACCGGTAGAAGAATAACCAATTAGGGTAGCGGCCGATAAAGCAATAAACACAATGGATATGGAATCGTAACCGTGATCGAAAAGCTCACCCAACGGCTTAGACGTATTTATTCATCGCGCTTGCTTTCATTCCATTGAATCTAGACAAACAGACACAGATGTGTCTGTGTGTTTTATGTCTGTGTTTTACGGTTGCCTACATCCATTGGCAATCGAGAGGTAAGTTGATTGACGACCCCTCAGGGAGAGAGACAATCCCCATTGAAGGGGGCCTCGCTACCCTGAAGTACCGCAATAGAAAATGGGTGCGGGCCAAATTCTCGCTTAGTGGTCTGCGTCGAAGCCTATCTAAGCACCTCTTAAATAGCTCCCCGCAAAACTTTGGGGTAACCACAGTCACCACGAATACTCCCCGAAGGCCCGTACCAAACAGGCACAACAGCACAAAGCAGTTAAGTCTAGCCGTCTGGGCTGTATCTCGCAAGGTGATGTTCGAGACCAAACAATCCAACCATAATTATGGCCAAGGATCCAATAGACTTGCATTATTATCTTGATATTTGTCTTCCGAAAGTTTTTTCTTTTTTTTTCCAACTGTGGTGTTGTTAACATGCGATCCTCCTTGTAAGCCAACATAGATTTCCTATTCATCGTTCTTAATGATGTGATTATTTTCACTTATATTCATGTGTTATCATAAATTCGCAGGATATACAATTTTTCTATAAATATCGCAACTGTATTAGTATTTTTTATTTTATTTGTTTTTCTGATTATTTAAACGAATTTTTCGTATTTTTTCCGCATAAATTACGTTGAATATAGAATAAGCAGAAGATGCCCTTTTCTTGGTTTCTCGCGCATACGCTCTTTGTTGTGATTAGATTTCTCTTTTTTTTTATCGTTTACTTTCTTTTCTTCAATTCGAAGGCAATTTTTCCTTATCATATATTTCCAGAAACTACACACATATAAATACTTTCTACTTCACATTACATTTGTGTATAAAAAAAAAAACAAATCATTTAACAAACATCACAACAACAATTCAAATATTCTTTAGACAACTTTTCTCAATGAACAGCAAAATTTGAACAATAAAATCACTTTCAATTTGTGGAACAATTAATAAGCCAAGCATTCTTATTTGTTTTTTTTTATTTCCGATCAACATTATTTTCTTCGTCCCTCTCCTTTTCCTTTCTCATCATTTTCTTTACGAAAACCGTCAACAAAAAAAAAAAAAAAACAAAAAGCTATGTCAAGCAACCAACAATCTCGCGTTGTCAACTCTTCTCGTGCGCGAACTTAACAATCGAACTAATGCAGGATTACATTCTTAGCAAACAAACATTGTTAAGACAAAAGCACATATTTGAGTCCGTCCATTTAATATTTCCGGATTATATCTATGATCGTACATCTCACTGTTTGTGTAGTTATTTTTGAAAATTAAAATTTAGCTCAACATATTTTTGAGTCAAGCCAGAAATCACAATCAGAATTCCCACCCCCCCCCCCCCCCCCCAAAAAAAAACACGTCCCGAGCAAATAATAAATTGATGCAATCTTGCAAAGAAACGCTAAATTTCGTTATAGCTTACGGAAACTGTCCTTCCATCTGTTATCAAATAAATTGTTATCTTAAAAGGATCTACTTATCCTAAGTCTTGTTGAAGTCAATTAGGAATATTGAGGAGCTTAGAACGCTCACATTTGAGAAATATCATAAAACACAATACATAATATTTCACATGAATGTAGCGCTACAAAATTCGAAAATAAAATAGTTTTCTTTCCACACATGTTCCATCGCTAATTAAAAATTGTGGATACCGCGCCTTCAAAAACCTCAGCCTTTTGTTATAAACGTTTACTCAACAAATATGTGAGCCATTAATGCGAAAAAGTGGGACTCGGAAGGGGCCAAGCCTAGTAAGTAAGCCGTATGGGCTAGTACTTGCAGTTGAGTGCACTTTACGTGCACCCTTTACGTGTTAGAATTCGGTTTTGTCGTATGGAAGGATGGACGGACGTCGTGATGTTTTTTTGTTTTCCTTTGTCGATATTCTAACCGCTATTTTCAGCAGCCAACGATTCAAATCTGTTAAGTGTTGTAAGGAGGATTTTGTATTAACCCTTTCATCACACTATGATAGCGATTAGCAGACTACAACATTTTGTTCCCATCGAACACAGCATCGTCTTCCTTCGAAATCCATTCGGCCTTTGTGTAAATGTGAATTGTTTGCCTAGATCTGCCTAAGACATTTTACGTCTACAACTCTCAAAATAAATTAACTTTCCATTCCCAATAACCACATGATGTGGGGCTTATGTGCCGTTCGAGCAAAAAAAAAAAAAAAATGCTATTCGCGTATGTTTTGGTTGAGCTCATCTTTTATTTATTATATGCAGTAGCACCGAATACGAAAGATCTCATGTGTGTGTGTCTTTAATAGCCACACTATTGCCCTTTGTGAAACCTAGCCAAGTCAAAATAATGATCCACATTTGCTTGAGTCGAAAATTATTCAAAATTTCATATCACGCAGACGCCTTATGATAAATTGTACGGTTTCAGTGCCTGTGAAATCACAGCAGACTCAACCATGAATTCACTTCTCTACGGGTGAAATTCACTATTCATTCATATTGCATTTGGGGCTTGTTCGTAGAAGTCCAAACGTGGACTGGATGGTCTCGTCTAATGGCTTTGACACGCTACCGCGGAGGGCCGCAACGCACAGACTATGGCGTTTGAAGGCTGTTTTCGGCGACATTTAAATGAGCCAAAATATGTTCGAGGCTTTGACGGGTTGCAACAAAACACACCCGATCCCTTTCTTACTTCGCATCCACAAAAATACGATCTCTCGCCAATGCGGACTACAGTATCATTTCCGCATCCTTTATGCAAGCTAATCTTTCGTGCGTTTTTCCGCACAGTTCCGAAATGTAATATTTGCGCATATGTTGAGACGAACTGGGCAAAGCTCAATAGCTTTTGCATACAAAACACCTTTAAAGATGGACTACGAACTTGCATTCTATTCAAAACAAGTTCGGTTAAACCATAACACAAACGTTCATTTAATCAGATTCGCAGAGATGCAGTCGGGTACAGAGAAAGAAACTTTACTGTTTGACGTGTTAACTCAAACGACCAAACTAATCTGCTACGCAAACAGTCTAAACAGTCAAAATGTACCAAGAGCTTCTCTCTCTCTCTCTCTCTCTTTCGTGAAAAGCATTGGAATTCCATCAGCGGCATAGATTCTGATTCTTCTCAATAACGACCAAACAATAACTCACCAGGTTGGTAAAGCTAATGTGTTCACCGAAATACTTCCTTCAAACTTCCTTCAAACTTCTATTCAACACATAGCGATCAATTATCAAAGCACTAAAAAGAATTCTTCATTGCGGCCGATATCTACACCACATAGAGAATAACTCGCATCTGTGCGCGGTAGCGTTCAAACCTTGCTTGGATGCTCGCGATCGCATGCAGCGAAAGGCTCAGATTAGGCTTAGGGGCAACGAAAGTTCCAGGTCCAGAAACCTCTAGAGCCTTCAGTATCGATGTCATGTGGGCTTTGTAGTACTTACACAGTACTTACATATACAGGTACATGCAGGGGAATTGTTCTACAGACGTAAAAGAGGTTTGTCTACCAATTAAGTTCGTTAGTAGAATTATACGGCTTTCTCAGCGACACAATGGCCACGCTTGCAACAATCTGATCTTTCTTTCTTTTAAGTCAACCGTATTTTAAATGAAGTTAATATTAGTCGACTGGGCGGCTCATATGGATAGGGGTTTATGTGATAAAATTCAGGGTTTAATGTCAATGCATTAAATTGCTAGCTATTCGATACACTCAACCGTTTCGATTTGATTGATGATATAAAAGCGAAATCAAAGAAAATATTTTAAGGCCGTCGGAATGAAGACTTCTCTGATTGTTTTGAGGATCAGAAAAATCTTTGGCACATTGATGGAGGAGGAGCACCTTTAAGGCAATGTAAATAATTAATTCTTTATTTTCTAATTCACTCTCTTCTTTGATCGCATAATCCATGATAATAAAATTGTCGATTGTCGAAAATAAATCCATCATTGTTTGGGTGGATGCAGTGATCCAGTGATCGATATATCGTAAATCGTATCGATCGATCGAGCAATTTTTGATTGATGCTCGTTGACGAGGTTATATTTCGCATTTAAAAAATTCTTGTGCAGTTTTCTTTCTGTTTCGTCCATTCAATTGCGAGTTGCGAGGGTGTTAAAAATCGAAGTCAAGTAATGCAAGAGGAACATGACTTGGTGCCAAGTTCGGATTGTATGGTGAACGCTTGCGAAAAAAGCGCTCAGAGTTTCTAGCGAGCCACTAAAGACATGTGTGGCCCGGCATTGTTTTAATCGAACACAACACCTCTCCCCTGAATAAATCTGAAATTTGAAATTGTTTGAGTGATACATTACAAGATTTTGATTGACTACCGCCACCTATCGAAAAAATAATGGATTTCTTTTTCCCTAACCTAAACATAAACATAAACGATTGACGCTTTCTGAGTTACAATTTGAATTTGATGGCTTAGGTATTGAATATGGACTTTTTGGAAAATTTCGTAAATATGTGGTTAAAAAAAAAAAAAATTTTATTTTATTATGACAACTTCGTCGTCTGACAGATGTATTACGGTACTTTTTGTTCTTCTTACATGCACATCTTCTCTTTTTTGCTAACTTGCACTCATTGTTGTTAAGTTTCATCCTCTCTTGGTCTACTATTATTGCTTTCTTCATTCTTCTATAATCAATTTCTTGTTAAACAACTTTAAAAACTTTAAATGGAAGACATTTTTTTACAATTTACTTTTTCTTTTTTTTTTTAAATATGTATTTCTTTTATATTATGACTTTTGATTTCAATGAACTGCCGGATTTTATAAATATATATATATATATATATATATATATATATATATATTTATATGAATAGGCGATATCGCTGTATTCAATACCTAACAGCAATTTATCATACAAAAGAGAAATTTGTTCAATACATTTAGAAAAGCTATTCTATGAAAAATTGTTTAAAAAAAAAAGAAAAACCGTAATCTTTCTATCGTAAATGCTTTCATCCATCACATAAATATATAAATATCTATATATATTTTAATACTTACCGCAATATATTGCCAACCTTTATTTACTCGTACTAACAGAGCTTCCTCTTCTGTAATATAAGCCAAAGTACCAGGCGGATTCATAGCGGATTTCTGTTAATAATAAAAAATTAAATAAAATAGAAATACATTTATGAAAAAAAAAAAAATTCGAGGCAAGAGTCGTTTATTTGGCATAAGACGAATTTTAAATGTCTATCATATAGTTGTAAGCGGCTTCAAAACGAAGCTTTTCAATAATGAATAGAATTTCTTTTCTTTTTTTTTTTTCAATTTGCTATTTGAATAATGGCATCAATAGGCGCAATCGTACAGTTGAATGCTTAAGGCTACGGCTCGAAATTTCATACTTCATACGCACTGATCAAAAATATATATATATATATAATGTAGGCACAATGTGTAGGCACTTAGTGTACTTTAAAAACAATGTTGACATATGTTAAGGTATAAAGCGGAATAAAATTAAGAGAAATCTGCATTCACGCTGAAGGGAATCTTGTATGTCCTTTCGCAATAGCGAGTGCTTGAATATGGATTTGTTTTAAGCCGATCATCACTGTTGGCAATCAAGAATATAGCTCGGAAGTTATAGCTTTTCGTTTGCCGTAAACGAATAAAGGCTATGCCTATCTATCTATCTACGTACGTCTCTCTACGTCTCTAGTCAATTTTGCACTATACGCAAAGCCTCACTTCTAGCCATTTAGTTAGAGACGAAAAATTCGAAAATTAGCTCGAATCTATTGATATTGATTCATAGGAATAGACGATATCGTTGCATTCAAATCGTCAAAATTAATATGCTTGCATTTTTCGGGTACGAACGAATGGAAAATAAAATCCGTTTTAATAAAATGAAAGCGGATTACTGGTGAAAATGCCAGATGCACACTTGCTATGATCATAGAGTCAATTGTTTATGATTTTGTCGTCAGTGTGCGGTCTCTGCCACGTACGTACCTTAGTCATTTCATCGATATTGGGAAACGTAACTGCGCCCGGAACAATGCGCATATTCCACGTTGAAGAGGCCGAATAGTACGGCGCTTCTTCCTCTTCGTCACGATCATGTTGTGGCATTCTACCGTGACTAGGCGGTCCAGGTGGACCTGGGGGCCCAGGTGGTCCTGCTCGAAATAAAATGTAAAAATTAATTTTTCGTAACATTTTTAAAAATATTTACTAGCACGAGACATGAAGGAAAAAACTAAAAAAAAAATTCAGAGGAAAGTTACAGATTATGATGTAAAAGCAAGAAGGTGTAAATATGTGGGCAGGTACAAAAGAACTGTATGTGTAAAATAAAATAAATAATCAAAAAATATATTTTTGTTTTTGATTTTTTTGTTTGTTTGTGCTGAAATGTTAAATGGAATAAACAAAGGGAAAATATTAAAAAAAAATGTGAAAAGCGAAGAAAAAATAAAAGAATAAAAACGAGAATTAATGGAAGGGGAATGAAAACATGCAACAATGAAATCAGTGCATAAATGAATGAATGAATGAATGAATGCAATAGCAATAAAGCTATCAACAATATTGTGTGTAAATTGTTGTGTATGCGCAACAAAACCAACAACGGAAACGGAAGTGTAAAAATATAAGCTCTGTGTTGAGTTCTTTGCACAAAAAAAAAAAAAAAAGAAAAAAAAGATACTATTGTTGTTGTTGCCTCCACTGTCGAGTTCTTGCGTTTTTATTATTATTATTTGTTCTTTTTTGTTAAATATATTTTATTTTAAATATTTCATTTCATGCTGCGGTTTACGCTTTAATAATAATAAAATATTATATCCACGAGGATTGATCAAAAAAATTCCCCGAATTTTTAAAATTTGCTTAACATTCGCCCTTTTGGCCGTTGAGAGTTTTAACGCTAATGTATGTTATCCGCATCAGTGGCCGAATAGGTAATAATCGCGAATATCAAACCAGTGTCCGCGGATTCAAATCTCAGCTCGATGGTATTTGTTGAAGTGAGTGCTCTGTTGGTAAAGGCTTAACACTTGCCCTTAACACATACACGCATCCGCCGCTACTTCATTTTGTCTCTTTCTTCACATTCGCGACTAGGGAACATCTCCTTAGCGATTGGTCACATCAAAAAAAAAAAAAAAAAAAAAAAAAAAAAAAAAAAAAAAAAAAAAAAAAAAAAAAAAAAAAAAAAAAAAAATGAACGAAAGAAAGTTTGCTTAGCGAAGCGAGCTTCAATCTTGAAGAATGAATTATTAAACGAAGCAAACATTATATGGCCTGTTGGGCATTCAATGTCTTTGCGTCAAAGCGGGTAAGGCAGAGTCTCTCGATAATTGCTTTCAAATGTTTTTATTTTATGTCAAAAATCGATGTTGCTTTACGCCGTGCAACACAATATCGGGAAAGATAATTGACACGCACACATCTGTACTCGAGCAATTTAAGTTTGTCAGCAATCAATGATAAATTAATTATCAACAACTTCGAACAAACCGAGAATAAACGATCGAAACTATTATGAAAAAAGAGTAAAATAAGAAAATTATTTTCGGTCGTAACAGAATCTTTTATACTCATCACCGTTATCCTAAAAATGACAAAAAAGAAATAGAAGATCTAAATTTTCATGCTCTCTGACATGGAGTGGGAGAGAATGATTTTTTTTATTTTCAAAATAAAAGTCTTTATCGCATAGGCGCGGGGGGGGGTGGGGGCTTGGTAGGGGTATCCTTTGAAAATTTTATTTCATAATTTTTCAACGAAATCGTCATTTTTGCGAACGGAAGGATGTTCGGCACAGGTGCTACGCAGTTGCGCAAACGAATAGATGGAAAGTTGAACAGATCGACATGTTTAGGTGCATTCGTAATTTGAAACTGTTCAAGACTTTATATTCTTCATGGGTCTTGGACGCTTGTCTCTATGCGTTATAAAGGTATTGAAAAAAAAAAAAATTAAGTTTTAATGTTGGGCAGGCGCCCATCAATTTTTTCAATTGTTATACAGATGCTTAAGCATTGCCCATCGACATACATTTGTAGTTGTGTAGGTTTATCTGTTATATTATTCGAATAATGAGTAAAAATCAATTTTCTTTTCTTTTTTTTTGGTTTTGGAAAACGGATGTGTTCTCAATTTACGTGATACTGTCGACGAATACTTCGATCGATTTGGCCCACTTTCAATACCAACAAACCAACGTACGAGAGCTTCCAATATTTCTGCCAAATTTTAAATCGGTCAAGAGCATGTTTAAAACATACATTTCACAGGTGGACAGACGGATAGACGAACATGGTTAAATCAATCATCAAGCATCAAGAGTATATATACTTCGTACTCTTTGTGCTCTTAGAAGCTTTCTTGTGAGCGTCGCAAACGTTTTGACAAAATGTAATACCTCATCCTGCGGTGATGCGTAAACACAAATAAATACAATCGACAACGGATCATATATCATAGCATAGATGACGCACGCTGTAACATATAATCCAATAATATCATAGGATGATATATAGACGTCACCACTATTGACGAACTCGTATGATTTTTCGATGATACGAATTGTAAGGCATTCCGAAGATTACTTTAAAAGTTACAGTTGCTTAAGTGATGTTACACACACACACAAATTCGACTTTTCCATTATTTTACAAAAACAAAAGCATTAACACTTGCGTGCCAGTTATTAAAAATTTTTGGAAATTATATGAAAAACTTTAAGTTCAAGTCTATTTTTCTAAGCAGAGTTTTTGCGGTTATGGTGATCGTGACATTTCAAGCAAACTCCTTGATAATTGGCATTGATCTAGAATATGTTTTGTATATGGGATCTCTGACGAATATTTTATATCATTACAATAGGAAATCTATATAAGCTTAGGAATTAAAATATTTCCTCTTAATCTTTTGCCTCTTGCATTGTGGACAGGACAGTTAGCTGATTGTAAGTTTCTTAGCTTGAAAAATTTTTGAAATTATGTAGACTTAACTAGTTGGAAAAGTTTGAAAAATTTTTCCAAATTTTATAATCGTCCCTCGTATATTTCCACATATAATACATATGGTGAACGATAATTGCTATACGTTTGTGCGTGCAAATCAGTACATACTAGGAGATAATGAACACGAAATCATAAAAATAATGCCAAAAAATGAAATAAAATAAAAAAAAAGAACTCAAAGAATGAAAAAAATAAGGACAGTTTCAAAATCTATGGGGTAGAACAAAACTCATCGAAAACAATATAAAAAATAATATGTGCGGCTTTAGGAGGATCTTCAACACTCAGCTAATCATTTAATATCAATTTATTGTTTCTATAATAAATAACGCGGAATTGTACCTCAGTTAAAGATGCGAAATACATTGAATCGTTTGTTCATTCTATTTGGCTTTGGGTTCGTCGCGAAGTGCCAAAGATAGATAGAAAATTTGGAAATTCTTCCATCAATTTATTTCTTATATAGAATGTATGCGTATGTGCGATCTCTGATTAATTTACTTGTAACAAACGAAGAATGAGAAATGTGCGAGCTGAAGGAACTGTGAGAGCTGAAACACTATTTATTTTTAATTCAATTATAATAATGGATTCTTGGCAACAGTTTGTTTCTCGTTTCTCGTTTCTCGTTTACGCTTATGCTCATGTTAATGATAATAAAGATATTGTAAAGTGTATAAATAATGTTCAGCTTTACTGAAGCTCTATGTACGAGTGTCTTCCTACACAATCAAGCCTACGGAGTATTTCACTTAATCTGCCATTCTTTGCATTTTAATTTATTTTTTTAATTTAATGCATTTAATTTATATTCTTTTACTTAATTTATTTACTGGCAAAAGTAGTCGACCTCTCAGCACGAACTAATCAGTTCGTCTGTTTATAAGGAGAGCGAGATATTGTTTTTGCTTGCTTTATTATTGTTGTTGTTGTTGTTGTTGTTGTTGTTTGTTGAGTCACTAAATTAAATTACGCTTTTCATGATGCATAAGTGGATCGCTTTTAAGAACAGTTCTCGCAAACGAAAGTATATGTATATGTGAAAGTTGATAATTTCAAGCAAAGATGGCTTATTTAAAAGCAAGAAAGGGAAATAACATGATCTTCTGTACCATTAGAATACATTTTTTTTTTTTTTTTTTAAATAAAACTTTCATTTTATATGTTCAGTCAAGTTCAAAAATCTAGATGGCTCGATATGACTTGAAGTCTAAGTGTTCCTGTTAGCAATGTATATGTAGTGCATATATATATATATATATATGTATACATAATGAATGATTAAAAGGTAGTTTCTTGTCTTTTTCTTTTACAATTCGAATTTGTATTAAAAGCAAAAAAGAAAAAAAACGCGTAGGCCGCGGGTTTGTTTAAGTTGAAGCGACTCGAGAAAAAGGTTGCAGTGTTGTCATATTTTAATGTTTCTTAAAATCATTATTTTCCTACTCTTGAAATACTCCTTGAATTAATAATCTTCTCGAATATCACCGTTCGTTTCATACTAAAAAAAAGAAAAAAAAAAAAAGAAATGTTAAACAACACTCTTTGCTAAGCTGTTACAGTGGCTTCCCTCCTAGAATTTTCCAAAAAATTTAACTTTTGCTTTTTCTAAGTAATTGCCATCGATACCCAGATACTGATAACAGAATTTTCTTCTTTTTTTTTTTTTTTTTTTTTTTTAAATATGAAAGTACATTTTGTAAAGACTACACATAATAATAAAAAAAATAAATTAGAAACGTGAGTGAATTAAAGCGTATAAAAGAATATATTGCAATGACAACGGAAACGGGCATCAGCAGAGTTGGAAAAAAAAGAAGCGAAAATGGTGTATTGTGTTGTAAAAAGCATTTTACAATACAATGAACGAAATTACAAATTGAAGTATTGCATGAATCGAATAGGAAAATGTGCAAAGTGAAAAACATAAACTTAATAACAATAAGAAGGAAGAAAAAGAGAACATTTTTACCCGAAGTACTGTCTGGGCGATCTCTTAAATCTTGTAGTTCACGTAAAGCTTTAAGTTCATCTAAAGATGAGTTTTCGAACAAAATGGGCAGAGGTTATATCCAGCATATACATGATGAAACATATAAGTACACATCAATAGTAGGTTAATACAATGCGGGATGGTTAATTAATTGCGATGAGAAATACAAGTTAATGAGTTTAGGTTAAGATAAAAATGTTTTTAAGAGGATCGATCGCAAGCTTTAAATTGATATTGAGAAATATACTCAACGAGACAACTCGACTCACCGGGTCTGCCGTAATAAGATGTATCGCCATAGAAGCGAGAATCCATGCCTGGTTCACCTTTCGGTCCTGATATTGATAGGCCTGGTAGGCCAGGAGGTCCTTGCTGGCCAGAGGGTCCTGGCGGACCCGGAGGCCCTGGCATAGGTATATATTGAACTCCCTCGCCTGCTGGTGCTGGTAAGCCCGGCGGTCCTGGCAAACCATCTCGACCGTCTTGGCCACGGTCCCCCTTATCACCTTTAACCTGTCGGCAAAAATACATATACATAAAATTGCGCAATTAAAACATATTGATATCATATTACAATTAAGATTCTCTTTGCTTAAAAATGTGTAATAAGTGAATCAATTCACCAGACTTCTCTAGAGTATGTCGTTCACTTCGAATATTATTGAATACAGTAAAGCCTAAACGACTGTTGCCAAAGCAATGCCAATGCAGATGAAAGTCTTATTCTATACTTTCTTTTTAATTTTCAATTTCTTAACACTGAATACTAACGCAGTGCGTCCTCTTACTTTCTCTAAAAATTAAATTCTTATTGTCGAACAAAAAAAAAAGTCCCGTGTAGGGGATGAAAAAGGATAGCTTTCTCTCATCTGTGTTCTCCTTTCATTTTTATAGTATTAAGTTTCGATTAGATCTGAGAAAATGTTTCGTTTGTTTCCGTAGAAGCTTATCGTTGACTCGACTATATTCACATCATCGTATTGTATTTATTTATGAACTTTAGTTTTCATACTTCATTTGTTCTTGTTATTAGTTGTCATTTGCCTGCAATTGAGTTCAGCTCTTAGATGTATAAGCTTATGAATTGCACAAATAATGGATGGGGCAATAAAGCCATAATCCCAGCCAATGAACTGCATCTAGGCAAGTTCATATACCTGTGCATAGATGAATGCACCTATGTAATAACTAATATGTGAATTAGATTGAATGCAAGCCTCTAACGTAGTCAAGAAAATTGGTTCGCTTGCATGTGCATATGTGCAGCAATAAGAAGAAGCTTTATTAGTCGTTCAGTTTGAATCGCATCTAAGCGCAAAGCGCTGCGTACAGTTGCATACCCAACAATCAATACATAACGTTTCCAAGTGTTTGTTACTTTATGTGTGTTCTGTGTATGATTTTCTTAATGCATAGGCTTAGATCAACTAGCATTTCATGTTGCATGTCTATGGCAAACAAATATTATTGCAGGTAGAAGATTTGAAACTATTTTTTTTTTTTTTTTTTTTTTTATTTTTTTTTTTTTTTTTTTCTTTAAATTTATTTTTTAGAGTCAATTGATGGTTCAAAGGGAATTTTTAAGCAACGAATTTATCAACGAATGACTGCGACAGATAATTAAAGGCAGAAAGTTTTATCTTTGTTGAATACTTAAGAGAGACACTTAGTAAAAATGCATTTAAGAAAAATTTGCTTTTCAGAAACGTTCACTCCTTAAAGCGTGAAGTCGAAGGTTAAAGAACTTTCTACAAATTACTCCAAATTTTTAATATTCTACTCACTAACATCTCGAAATGGAAATAAACCTTTACCTGTACTTTAGGATGGCGATTGGATATCTACCATTTTTTCCTAGGAGAACGCAGTCGTCTCACTTCATGTAAGCGAAAATAACAAAATCGTTGAACTGACCTCAGTTCAGGTTTCTTAAGTCGGTACAAAAAAAAAAAAAAGATTTTCTTTATCGAACTATTGCGGTTGACGAGAACCTGCATTCTTTACGACAATCCTAAAGAAAGAAAATCATGAGTGAAGTGAGAAATCATATCTCAAGACAACTGTTCACATCTCTTGTAAAACCGAAGAAACTACTACTGTGCGTACTATTTTGAAGTCATCTCAACAAAGTCAGACAAATTAATCAAATTAAATGGCATGCTTGAGAAAGATCATTTCCGGGTACAGGAAGTCGAAAAGTGATTTCGGTTCATGACAACATCCGTTTGCATGCAACAAACACAACCAAGAAAATTACCTTCAACTTGGTTTGAGAACTTCTCGCCCAATTGTGAATTATTCCTTACACTTGGCTCCTTCAGATCGATGCATCAGAATTTCACAAAGGGTGAAACGACCATCTCCCGGTAGATGGCAAAAGATCACAAATAATTATGTTCAATATTTTAATTACTAAGCTTTGCAACGGATACGATTGAAATAAATTCGAATTTTTTCAAAAGTAAATACGTAGAACTTACTTTCAATTTTTTTGTTTTAAATACTTTTCGGTTTATTTCTAATGGGAATTTAAGTTTAATTTCTATTAGATATCAACACTGCACCTAAACGAGCCACGTAACCACGTGGCTATCTCAGTATGTGCATTTTTGGGAAAACAAGCGAGTATTAAACGGAGTGATGGACACCATTTCCAATTCCATAAAAGATCCCGGAATAATGTAAAAAAATGTAATGTTTCTCTCTGTCTTTATTTATATAATAAGTTTATCAAGTGTTATATAGTAATTTTTATAGTTCGTAAGAAACTAACTTAAAAACTAGAATAGGAGACTAAAAAAGAAAAGCTAAGCGGTGATCTGGCGATTTTTGGCCAATCTGGAAGAGAAATCTAAATTCTTTTTAATTATTATCCCGCATGAATTTTAAGTTATTACGCATGTGCGTCTGCTAAACATTGACTAAGAATATATCTACGCATGATCTAATGCGAGCTTTCGAACTTTCGAACGGGGATTCGTACAACAGGCAATTGAAGCATTGATTTATCTTCTTTACTAAATCGCTTGATTATCTTACACTAATACACTGATATCTATATTATCCTGGGCGTTTAGTGATGTTATAACAGCAAAATACTTGTACGTGTCAGTTTCATTTTCGAAGCTCTACTACTTTATTGGCGTTTTGTCTATTTTTTATGTGCGGTTATCATAAGTTATTAAGCGTTTTTTTCTTTTTTCAAAATTTTCATCTCTTTTTGTTTTATTTAGTTATTAATTATTTTTTACATGAACCCTTGTTCGTTGCTTACACTGTCACTATTTATAATTTCATTAATTAATTTTCATTATATGCACATTTTGTTATATAAACGAAGTCGAACGAACTATTTAAGCATCGATCCGATGGTTTAGTCTTAATAAAAAAGTCATAATAATTTACCGTTGAGGTGCTTGAAACATAAAATACTGAGAGATCTGTGAGTGTAGTATGCGTGCAATCATAAATCTGAATTATATTTTTAAGTAAATATTTTTCTGTTTAACGTTGACAGCATTGAGCGCAATATGTAAGCATGGATCTGAAGGCTTAGTCTTAAGAAACGGGTGAGGAAAAATGATTATTATTGACATTGTAATAATTTGCCATTGAGGCGCTTCGAATTAAAATGCTGAGAGATCTTTGAGTATAGTAATAAACATACAATCATTAACCTGAAATATATTTTTAAGTAAATATTTTTCTTATTGACGTTGATTGCATTGCGCGTAATATGAAAAGCAAATTATGAACGGAAACGGCAGTAAACATTTACAAATAAATAAACATTTCAATTTGCATCACTGCAAACTTGATTCAAATGGCAGGTTTTTTCTTTTTCTTTTTCATTTTAATATTATTTTTGTTTTTTTTTTCGTTTTCCTTTAGTTTATTCTTATCGTATTTCGGGCATTCATAACGTGAGAGGAGATGGTTTGAAACTCAAAGCGCTGCTTATTTACATACTGTAGAAGTAAGTACCTATGTACCTTTGTATACCTGTACGTTTGAGAAAAAGTACCGAAATGAAAACGAAAATAAATTTAGATTAGCAGTCAGCAAATTTTATCTGTACGTGGACATACAGTGGTGAATGAATGATGACAACCATGATTGTGGGAAAAAAAAAAAAAATAAAACACAAATACTTGTGGTTTCATCGTTTGATATTTTTCGTGGTCTACTGGGCAAGAAATAAAAGTTTTTTGTTTCCTTTGAAGAACTGTCATCCATTCCGCTAGACTTGAGTTAAAAAAAAATCTCAATTGAGCATATTTTCATTTTTTGAAGATTTCAAATATTTAAGCAATTTACGGTTTGAAGTAATTTTTATCAACATCGCTTATTTAATTCATCTTTTTTTTTTTTTTTTTTTTTTCATTTTAAATGACTAAAGAGTTTCTTTTTACTTGATGTTGTTATCATCTTTCTGACCATTGTCATGCCATAACGGTATAATAATTTCATTATAAGTTTCGTTACAGTCAGAATTGTGCAGGCACTTTAGAAATTAACAAGAAATTTATGAAAAAAAAATTTGTTTAGACGAAATTGGTTCACGGTCACAAACAATTTGAAAACTTATCCCAGGTATTGAACAGTTGCTGATACAACTGTTACTGTTTCATAATTATAAAAACTAAAAACAAAAAAAAAAAAAAAAAAAAAAATATTGAATGCAGGCATTCCGTCAATAATTTACAATTAATCCGAGTAGACAGAGTAGAGTTCTGACGACACTGTATATACAGTTTCATTACTTTTTTCGTAGTATTGTGAAAATAGAAAGGAAAAACCACATGATTTTTTCAATATTTGGCTTACACAAGTTCATCGTTTTGTTTGGATCTTTGAGCATAAATTAATGAGATCGAAAAAGGAAGAAATAAGCTTTGTGCCGAAGTTTAATAATCATGATTAATAACCATGACATCAAACCGACACTTTCTTACTGTGGGCAGTTTTAACAACATATACAACGAGTATCCGGTTTTGAAATCGATTCTTTGCGGTGGATAGTGCTTTAATCGTCGGCAGACAAATGGACGGAACGCTAAATTAATTTACAATTTTACTTTAGTCACATTATGATATTGCTTGTGAATATTTCTGGTAACGACGAGCAGAAAATTAAATTGTAGCAGGTAAAAGCGCGTAATAGAATTAAACTCAAGGTCTTCCTTCCACATAAAAACGGTCAGAATAGTTATTTATATCAATGGGCAGGAGAGAGGAATGGGAAGAATAGAGAGAATAGGAAGTCAGATAGATAGACAGCAACACAGAGAGACAGGGAGATATACAGAAACCTAGAAACATATTCAGACAGAAGGACGGACGGAAAGACAAACGTTTAGATCGAAACGTAGGCAATCAGATTTTCAATACAGAGACGGATAGACATACGTCCAAAGAAACAGTCAGACAGAAAGATATTAAAAAGAATATACAACAACACAGGCAGATAGATATATCAGATAGATATATCGTAAGATAGACAGACGGACTGCTAAATATGGAGCTTCCAAGAGTAGCGAAATTGATAGGTTAAAGGGATGACATTGCCCTGACTACGCAACTAGCATCAATACCGCTGAGAGAGAAATGACAGCTAATGACAGCTTGAGCCGAACAAAGCCGGCTATATAAGTCCAAAATGAAACTTGCCGTGGGAAAACTGAAACCCTATTGGTGACGGGTAGAACGGTGCCACAAGGGCCATGAAAAGAGGTGGACTGGTACTGCATTCAATTTAGGGCTAAATTGAGATATCTGGGAGTGCAATTAGATACGAAAATAACATTCGCGGGAACAGGAAGGTAGGACGATTTAGTGAGGATCAACATTCCTACTTCAAGGTAATGTTAAAGCGATTAAAGGATGGATTTTTTAACATCGGTATAGGGCCATTAGTGGATAGTGCGCTGCCACTACGTCAAAAAAAAGAAAACATAAGACAGGACAGAAGACAGACATAAAGCCAAACCGACAGAACGATACATCGGTGTTAAAAATGAATGTATATATAATAATTTGCGATCTCAGCTATATACATACATCTATGAGCCGCAAGCATTAGCCATATGTAATAAGTCCACCAACGTATAAATATTAAAAATTCAAAGCATTATTATGAATAATAATCTAAAGCAAGTATTGATCGAAGATTGGGCATATATTAGGGAGACCCATAACTAATCAATTATTTTCCATTCATAGACAAAATTTTTTTATTTTTTAATCCTCGATTACCTCGAAACCGTCGTTTGCGATGACTTGTTGCCATCGTTCCTGCAAAGCGTTCCCGCCCTCTTGAAAAAGTGGGGTGGGCATCAATTAAAATATAACTCAAGGTGCGTTTGGACATCGGATAAGAAGTTCAAATTTTTATTTCGTAACGAATGCTCCAGTGACCTGAACAGATGATAGTCCGACGGTGCTAGGTCTGGAGAGTATGGCGATTGCGGTAGAAGCTCCCAGCCTAACTGCTTAATTTTCTCTTGAGTAATCTTCGCTGCATGAGTACGGGCATTATCTTGTTGGAGTACCACACTTTTTCTGTTCACTAAAGCTGGTCTTTTTTCTATGAGTTCGGACTGTAACCGTTCTAATTGTTGACAATACAAGTCAGCAGTAACTGTCTCCCCAGGTTTCAATAATTATGCGTAATGCACTATACCGGAACAATCCCACCAAATACACAATAACACCTTCCTCAGGGATATGGTTGGTTTAGGGGTTGAAAGAGGTCCCTCGTTTGCAGACAACCATTGTTTCGATCACTTTATGTTATCATAAAGGATCCATTTTTCATCTGCAGTTACGATCCTAGACAAAAATGGATCTCTGCTTAGTCTGGTGAGCATGGAATTACAAATTGTTCGCCGAAGATCTTTATTGGCCTCAGACATGTAGGTGTGGAATCCATTTACCTTGTCCATGTACCTTGCCTTAAATGCCTTTGTACATTGGACCAGGTAGACCCAAGGCTTCTTGATTGTTCCTGCATAGTTAAGCTTGGATCGGACTCCACTAGAGATTTTAAGGCGTCGTTATAGTTGAAATAAAATAATTGATTAGTTATAGGTAATCCTAATAATATTGCGCAGAAGGATACGATCTGATTAAACAGAGGGCTTTGCCGATTATGCGCATTACTCATATTGTATGTGGTTGTAGTGGTGGTCCAAGCCTACTCAAAATGCGCATGTAGCTGTTTTACTTGTTTGAGATCTGTTTTCGTTCTCATTTTCTTTACTTAAAATTGATGAGATGAATAACACGGAGAATACTTACACCTTCACGTCCACCTGGTTCACCTTTTTGCCCTTTCGATCCCATATCACCTTTAGGACCTGGAATACCTGGGCGTCCCTGTAACAAGAGAGGCAACAAAATTTTTATAATAAAAATATTAAATTGTAAAAAAAGAGATTTTGAAAATTTGATTCATTAAATGTATAGCAAAGTTAAATGAAACTCTATAAATTCATTTAAAAGCCTTGGTTTTTTTGTTTGAACAAATTTGTGTGGAGACCTCTCTGATCAGGCCAACAATCCCCTATCCCACAACTATTAAAATAACGAGAGTACCATATGTATGTGCATTTATGTATATATTGTTGGCTAGCGTTTAGTCTCCGCCAAAGCTGTACGACCGACTGTGTAAGTAGCATGGCTACTGCAACTAAAACCAAAGCAAAATATATATTATATGATGCTACTGATGATATTATAGCAAAATCTTGTGCATGCATTCAGTAGCCAGATACGAACATCAGTGAATGAATGCACACAACAACTGACCTAAAACAAGAGTAAATGGTTGCTGAAATTCTAAGCATTCGAATAAAAAAAAAAAAGACCATTCAACACAACTTTGCCCTTAGCTATCAAACTTGCTTATTTCATATTTAAATACAGACGATTTTTTCTTGTTTTTGTTTTTTCGGTTTTTTACTTCATCATCCCCTTTTGTGTAGTTTTACCGAACATACCAGCAGCACAAATTACCCAAAGAAACTAAATAAAAAAGAACAAAAATATACAAAAAGCAAATGGCGGCAGAAGCAGGAGAGGAAGGCGGAGTAATGTGAGGCGGACATTTGCAACATGGACATCAAGGTTGACAACTCATATTACTTAACTAATGTTTTTGTACAATTTTTGTGTTATTTTCCCTTTTTTATTCTATTTGTTTAATGTGTGTGTGTGTGTATGATTTTCTGTTAAAATTTGTTCTCATTTTTCTTGTTTTTATTCGTACAAAAGCAATTCGTAAAAGCAACGGTATGACACGTTTTTTTTTTTTTTTTTTTGTTTTTTTGTGATTTTATAATAAAAAATCGTCATCATGATCATCGGCGTTGTGAACGCAATAATGAACGACGAAAACAATCTTCTTTCTGCTGTATAATACATTTACACATCGGTGTTCAGTTTTGTGTGTATTTATTTTTTGTCTTTTTTAATATTTTTTAATTTTTCCTTTTTTTTTTTTTTTTTTTTTTTTCTTTTTGATTTTTTGAAAGAATGAGAAGATAACGGTGATGGTTTGTACCATAAACATTATTATTGTATTAACATGGCGCGACATAAATGCGATAGTTTCAGGGTGAAATGCATTAAAAAATTGCAAGCAAAAACGAAATATAACGCTGACAACATCAAGTAATGCCTTTGTTGATCCTTCCATCCTTCCATGGACAAACATGTATACATATGAATGTTTTTCACGATTCCATATGAATAAGAATTTTTTATAATAATAATGAAAATTGTCCTCGCACCATACTGGCACGAGTAGTAGTGTACGTAAGAATTATGACTACCAAGTCAGCGATCACGGTTGCAAATCCCCGTGCGGTAAAGTTTACTTTCGTCGTAGCTATATTGAGTGCTCGGTCGGTAAAAACATAATACTTTCCGGTTGGTCACACTCCCACTCCCACTAAGCCGAGGCCACCTCTTTACATCTCTATCTTCTTCCTCTGTTCCCCCCGGCACTTTCTCATTCCTGAGTGGTTAGTCAAATTTAAAAAGAAAAAAAATAAAACAAAAGCAAAAATGAAGAAATCACCTCTTGTACGAATTAATGTCTAACTTTAGTCGAGTTTATTTTTTTAAACGAGTGTGTTTTCTCTTATGATGAGAGACATTAAGATTACGAGTTCACATTTAATTATTACTTGCTGTGAAGATTTCAGTGTTATGCGATAATCAAATAAACCTATTAACGCATCTTACGTAAAGAAAAGATTTTTTTTTATTTTACAAATGAGGTGTTGTTGGTACCATCATGGCTTAACATCAATTATTGCTTTTCTTAAAGGCCATTCCTTACATTGCATCAGCGGCTACCTACTTTGAAGATTACTTTTCGTTTTTCTTCCACTCTTTTCATAATAATAAAAACCGATAAATTATTCTACAAGGCATTCTAATACCTTTCATCCGTTATAGAAAGTCAATTTTAAAAACACCTTTATCAGTCGAGCCATGGTCCGTCTGTAACACGCGACTTTAACTATATGCATTCCTTAATTTCAATATGAAAACAGATGCAATACGTAATTCTACGGACTACAAGGAATAATGGTAGGGTGTAGAAAATTCTCAAGATCAGCGACTCAAAGTTGCCAAGGTCAAGTTTGAAAATAATGTGTTTTTAATAAAAAAAAATAAATATAATCTAAAAATATTGCGGTTAATAAATGAAAACCCGTGGCCCTTATTTTGATAAGTTCTGTCGTAGTTCGAAAGTTTAGTGCAAAAATGATTTGAATCGAATCTAATTGAGAACCTCATTAAACGAGACTCGATTCTCAATACCAAAGTTTTTTAATAAAGAGAGAGCGAGAGAGGTTTTTGAAGAAAGAGCATAAGAGCTTTCATATTTTGAACTTACCGAATGTCCCATTTCGCCAAGTTGACCTGGTTTGCCCGGAGCTCCTATGGGTCCAGCTGTTCCCGGTTTGCCGCGACGACCACGCATACCCTTTTCACCTTTATCACCCTTCGTGCCATTCGTAGCCATGCCTTCGAAACCACCGGCGAAAAAGGCCTGTCCTGGTGGACCTTCAGGTCCTCGATCACCTTTCGGTCCGGTTAAACCACGCAAACCTTTTTCGCCTTTCTCGCCTTTTGCACCAGGCAGGCCGGTCAAACCGATCGAACCAGCTGGACCCGGTTCACCGTTCAAACCGGATGATCCATCATAACCGGATGGACCGCGGGGGCCAATTGGGCCTGGTGGTCCAGCAGGGCACATACATTGTGTAACATTTTGAGTTCCGAATGGCGTATCAGCGTAAACGATTTGCCCAGGCGGTCCGGCTGGTCCCATTGCGCCTATTTCACCGGGTAGTCCCCGATCACCTTTAAGACCTGTTGCACCGGGTGCTCCAGAAATGCCAGGAACACCCGGTTGGCCGGGTTCTCCTTTAGCACCAGACGGCCCATGCGGTCCTTGATGGCCCTAAAATTATATATAGAATGTGATAAAAATTAATTTCATAAATATGAAAACACTTTTTCTTATGCATCAATCAAGTACTCATAAATAACATCAAGTTCTTGGCCAATTTTATTTTATGATGTGTTTACAGAAAATTATAACATAATAAAGGGAGCGGGTGCCTTTCTCAAACTTTTCAAAGGGAAAATCGTTTAAATTCCAAATTCAATTTCAAGAATAGCAATAACAACCACAACAGCAACAATAACTTGATAAACAAATTTATGTTGCTTGCTCATGAAAAGCACATTCCTGACAGTAAAAATAAGACCCGAAGGATATACAGAATATGCTATTAACGAGCGTTGCATTTAAGCTGTATTAACTTCGCATAAGCGAAGGCTGTAAGGATGAATGAGATAAAAAGCGAGCGAGAGAGAGATAGACGAAGTAAGATAGAAGGTAAGGGAGATAAAAATAAGTTAAAGCAGATTCCCTAGCATATATTTTAGTAAAGGTTAAGTATATTGTATGTATATACACACATATTTATTTAAATGTTTTACGGACGTTAACATCTCATAAGCCATCATCGTCATCATATGAAATGTGTTGGCGTAAATCCTTAACATACTTGAGTGTTTCTGTTAAGCTTTTCATATATAGATATGTACGTCTTTTTTTTCGTCTCCTTCTCCTTCTTCTTTAATTCTTCTTTTCTTTTTTTTTTCTCTCTCTCTTTATTCACACAAACAAATGCCATACATTTTGACCCTTCGGCTTGGCAATAGCACAAAATTTAGCACACGCGTACATAATATGTAAATCAGTAGGTAAAATATGTATATTAGGTTCCATGTGTACATACATATAAGAATATAAGAATGTTTCTCTACACAAAAACATATATACATATACATACATATATAAACATATATATATATATACTTAAACATATATATATATATATATATTAATATTTCCGTGCACTCTTATATATATATTAGAAACATATAAACAAACATAAAATTGAGTATGTGCAAGAGTTGAAAATACTATATAAAATCCTATTAAAAACAGACAGTTATCTGTGTGTATAGAAAGTCAAGTTAATTTTCAATAAACGTTTCTCTCTGTGTATCCATATAAACATAGGTACATAAATGTATTTGTATTTAGCATAAAGGTCCCGACCTGAAAATGTTCAAAATATTATTATAGCGAATGAGATTGGTACGTTTTAATAGCATAGTAACAACAAAAATAACAATACCAATACCAACTACAACCTCTTCTAATGAATTATTAATGAGTTTACCGTATCCACAACTAAACTTTGAACCCACATAACATTACCTCATATATAACATAACTCAATACACCTTATATATATATATATATATATATATNACATATATATATATACATATATATATATATATATATATATATATATAATATAAGTAATATATGTAGATACATACATATATACAATAGTAACAGGACTTTATTAAGTAATTTTCATAACATGAATTTGTTGTTATGTTAAGGTCCTTCCCTTCTATGCCCCTTTCATTATGGCCCCCTTTTTGAATATTTCGTTTTTCTTCTTTTGAATTTATTAGCTCGGTCTCTGCTTATTGTTTGCGTTTATTTCTTTGCATTTCATTCGTTATTATTTTCTATGTTTGTCTTCTTTTCGAATTCAAAAGTTTCCGGAGACATACGTTATTGTCCCTCAATCAAGACACATATTCGCATGTCGTTTATGTTAATAGTTGAATTTTTATTCCTAATAGTTGTATGCAAATCAACTGCATTTGTTTCGTTTGCTTTCACATTTTCTTTTAAATGAAATTTTTTTAAATGACTTTCTCTCTTCAGCATATATTGCGTAACTCGAATACACTGCTATACGACTCGCTCCAGGGGACAAAGATCATTCAATTTTCATACCCTTCACCGAAGCATGAGCGGCGGTATATTCATTTTGTCAATAGGTTAGCGGAGCTCAGGAGCAAGCTTCAGAGACCGCCACAAAGTATATATATTTTTGATCAGTATCAAATTCTGAATCGATTTAATCATGTCCGTCTGCCTGTCTCTTCGTCTGTCCATTCTCCTGGCCGCAAAAAAAAAAGTTGTGAACTGTAAATTTGACAGGAACATTGTAAGTTCTTGCACGCAAGTTGGTATTAAAAATGGGCCAAGTCGATCGAAAGGCACGCCCACAATACCATGAAAGCTCAAAACACCTCCGTATTTCGCAACGAATAATGTATTGGTTTTTTGCACATAACTCATCAATTATAGCAGATGAATGTACAAAAATTTGACCGTAGTACATGTACAAAAATGGAAAAAGTTGACCACGCCTACCCAACCTTATAGTGTATCAAAATTTAATATTTTTGCAACACATTTATAACGTGTAGAAAGTAAGTTTCAGTAAACCCACAACGTATATAAATTCTTGAGTGGTTTTAAATTTGGAATGGATTTAAGAATGTCTGTCCGTTCGTCTGCTCATCTGACCGCCTGCTCAACTGTATAGTGTCTGTGGTAAGCATTTTATCGTTCGCAAGTTTGCAGATATCGTCTACAAATTTGCCAAAGAATTTGAAAATGACTTAAATCGATCGAAGAACATGCCTACAACACCCAGGCGCCCCCTGTCAACCTTATAGAATATGGAAATTTAGCTCTTCTAGCTTTTTTTTTAGTCTTTTGTAGAAAAGCGGTGATGGGTATAAAAAATTCGATCACCACCGGATATAATCTGCTTACTTGTTACGAGTAAATGTATTTTGAAAATGTTGCAAAACACGTAAGAAAATTCTATTCGCTTTTAGAGCGAAGTTTTTTCAGATTTATTTTGCCACGGTTGCAATTTCCATCATTCATATTCAAAGTTTAAAATTTATTTCTAAATATAAAATCAGCAATATTTGTGGCATGTTTTAGTTTTTCATTTCATGTGTTAGTTTTTTCTAAATTTCAAGTAAAGATAGACAACGTTGTGTAAATATCTTGATTCCCAAGCGTACACAGCTTAGAAGACCACTTTTCATATATTATATATATACATATATAAATGCATTTAACCCCGGTTTAAGTCTAATATATGTTCGATTGATTTCGAATTTTTATTATTAAAGAAAAAAAAAAGAAAAACAACAAAAATTTTAAACATTACGTGTTTAAGAAATTAAAAAAAATATATTTTATATATATATATATATTTATATATATATATATATATATATTATATTATATATATA